>JASKGM010006097.1:0-11463 GCA_034509205.1 Ceratonia siliqua
AAGAAAGACAAAGAGTAAAGACTTGGTCAAAGAGTAAAGAAAGTTGCAGAGGCAGAGAAGAAATTGTAAACTTGTGCCTTCGTTCTTTTGCTTCTTCGTTGTTCGTTCTTTCAGTTCCAATTTTAGTTTGACGGAAATCGTGGCCTCGCGCTCTTCTGCTCTCGGTGATTTCTGCTTTTGGCGTTGATAGTTGATCTCAGCTCGATACTTGGAGGCGATGAGATGCTCGGAGTTGGAGGTTGAAGATCTTGCAAATTTTTTTTCTTTTCTTCAGAGTTTTAGAACTAGAAGGCAAGTTTTCAATTTGGTTACTATATGTGAGAATGATTCCTGAAGTCTTTAAATTGTATATTTCATTTTGATATCTTGTGTGTATTATTTGGGTTTTGGAATCTCTGTTATTGTACTGAAAGTTATCTGATACTGAAAATTTGGAGAAAATGACTGCATGCGGGAATCTTGTCAGTCTCTTTATTTTTTTCAGTTTTAGAATTGAGAATACGTTTAGATTTGAGAAGTTCTCAGTCTTGGTTCTGTGACTTTTGTCTTCTACTTTCTTTCGTTTCGTTCATATTTATTGCATTTCCATTAATTTCGTTTGATTTTTACCGAAACAACTCGATTTGTTCTGAGTCTTCGAATTTTCGCACATAGTGTGATGTGCCGTTTCGGTCACTCACGAAACCGAATTGTTTCGTGCGTTTCGATCGAAACGGTACAATATTTGGTTCCTTGCTTTACATGTAGAAGTTTATGTATCAATTGGTAAGTCTGATTTCCATTCACTGAGTCGGTGGACTCACCCTTCAACTTTAACATTTTCAGATCAGGTACTAGTGAACTCCCTTTAGCTCCGTCTGCTCCCTTTGAACCCGTTGATTGAATTGGTAGGCACTCATATGAGTAAAAGTAGAGTATTTTAGTGGATAGTGGATGTTGTTGGATAGACTGCATTTTTTTTTTATATTTTCTGAATAAGGTTCTTGGTCTGTAAATGATAATTGCATAATTTATATGTAGTTAGAAAATACAGTCCATGTTGGACCATTTATTGTTTTCTGTTTGAGCCACTGAGGCTTCTGATTAATGGTGGGCCTGTCCACCTTTATTTTTCACAGATTTGTACCTTGGGATAGTCCATATTTTAGGGGAAACTCTGCCGAAATTTTTAATAAATTATTAACTTAGTAAATTTTTATGAAAGTGCATTTCAACGTTATTATTCGTTTAAGGACGATTATGAATGACATTAATTGTATTAATATTTCAAGCTGGTAGGTAATTACCTGAAAGGTAATTCCCTACGCCGGTCACGTGTCCTAAAATGGGACGTGAAAAAAATACCATAAATATCTTAAAAATAAATTATATGAAGTCTTTAATTAACTTTTATTTTTACTCTTAAAAATAAAAGTTAATTAAAGATTATTCTCGCTTATTTTTAATATATTTGTGTCATTTTACATAATAAAATTATTATTTTTTTATATTAAGTTTTTTTTAATTACATAACTAGTTCATGTTAATTAAAATCATTAATTTTAACACTTAATTAAACAGTGAGGGTAATTTAACTAAATTATGATAATTTATGATACAATGTGCTATAATTAATATAGTAGGGAGAATATTATAATGACAACTAAAGATTAAAGTGAAAAAGTATAAAATTCTCATATTTTTATGTTGATAAAATTATTAAAAATAACATAAAAATATATTTTTTAAAATTTATAAAATATTTCATAAATATAATTATTTAAAATATTTTTTCTCTCTATTATTGAAACTTATTTTTTAAAATTTTTGATTTTCTTCTTTAAAAAAGTAATTTTTTTTTAAACACCATCCAAACAACAAAAATTACAAAAGCTACTTTTTTATATAAAAATAAGGGCATGTTTATTTAAATTTATCAGAAAAAATCTTTTTTAAAAATAAAAATTTTGAATCAGAAAATAAAATAACTTTCTTTTACATATATCAACTTTTCCTTACGAAGAAAGTAAAAAATTTTAACTTGAAAAAAAACTCATTATTTTTGACTTCATCTTTTAAAAAAAACCCAAACAAACAATTTTTTTTAAAAAAATAACTTCTTTTTTTTTTTTAAATTACTTACTCTCAAAATAAATCATACAAAATCTAAGCTACTTACCCCATCCAAACGCCTATAAAACCCACAACAGCCTAAAATGATCTTCAATAGACAGAATAAGCACTCCAATCCAAATGAAAATAAAATTAAGAAAATCAGATAAATTCAAAGATATAACCGAAGAATGACTGAGGTAAACACATCAAATCATATAAATAATGAAGGGATTTCCATGGGACTGAGGATCCACAAGTTTTACCTCTGAGAGGAGGAGGGGCAACGTTTGGCTTGGGAAATGGAAGATGCATGCAGGGAAGGGAAGCAGTTAGGGTTTATGGCAAGGAAAATCGTCGTCTATGGCGAGAGATCGTTGGAAATGGTGCTCGGGCCTGGTGGAGATTCCCTCCTTTGCTGCAAACCAACGGCATGGGGGAGAGGGAAAGGGAGAGCTACGAACGAGCGGCGTGAAGGAGGGCGTGGTGGAGAAAGAATGCGATGCTGATGTTTCAATGTTAACTGACGGATAAAATGGACTTTTCATTTTTAAAAAACATTTTTACGTTTACAAAAATTTAAGAATATCATCCTATTGATATTTTGGTAAAAAAATTAATAAAAATTATTTTTAAAAGTCTTACTTAAATTTTTTTTTATAAAATGTATACTAAATATAAGAATTTTAAAATTTTAAATTAGCAATTTAGAAAAAAAAAAATAAATTCCCTAACGGAACGCTGAACAGTTAGAAACACATTTGCCTGAACTTAAAGATTGAAGGGCAGTTTTGAGAATTCAGTTACTATCGTTAGTCTCTGTTCCCTCCCGCCATCTTAACCGTCACCGTCTCTCGCATGGTTATCAACCATGGCCACCGCCGTTCCTTCTCTTCTAGCCTTCCTCCTTGCTTGGACGCTTCTCCTTGCCAGGGCGGCGCCGCTGCCACCGTCTCCGTCACCAACACCCAGCTGCACCGACGAGCTTGTTTTATTTTCTCCATGTCTATCTTACGTTTCCTCTCCGCCTAACAACCTCGCCGACGCTGCCTCCGCCAACTGCTGCGATGCCTTCTCCTCCGCCTTCAGCTCCGGCATGGCTGTTTGCTTCTGTTACCTTTTTCGGGAACCTCCGATCCTTGGCTTTCCTTTGAACAGTGCAAGACTTCTTTCACTGTCTTCGGTTTGTCCTCCCACCAATGGCTCATCTGCGATGGTTCCAGCCCTAAATGTTCTTTGCTCAGGTTCGGATTCTTAGCTCTGTCGTTTCTTTTCTTGAATCTTTGAGCTTATCTTCATTTTGGCCACTCAGATTTTGAAAACTTTTCCTGAATTCCAAACACATCAATATTGAATTGCATCTTCAAACTTTTTACAAAGAATATAAATTAACAGAGAATCAATCACATTCTTTTTCTCTTTCAATCCACAGAATCACCAGCTCTCCCCCCTCTCGACAAAGCAGCAACTTTAGGGTTCACGAGTCCTACTACTGGTTGGTGATCTTGAATTGTTCAGTCACATGAATTTATTTTATCACTTCGATTTTAGGGTGGATCAAAATCAATTTGCCCATGTATGGTACATTGATTTTGAGCTAAATCACATAAATTTCTTTTCATGAACAATTTAGTTCTCTGAGATTATTGCTAAAATTGAGCTAACAATTAGAGTTCTTGATTGTCAACTTAATTGTAATAATATGCTCAACACTATAAAATAGTATAAGTATAAAAATAATAATAATAATGAAATAATTTATTTATTTTAATATTTACGTGTTTATTTTTATGAAAATTTAAGTTAAACTATATCACAAAATATTAAGTAATAACATAACAAACTTAAGTAGGTTGACTTTTTAATTATTCACTTTGAGGCGCTGGGAAAGACAAACTAGTTTTGGATCAAACCAGAATAAATCGTTACGTAGTTTTGATTTTATGTTGAAATTAGAAAATTAAGAAATTGAAGGCTGCAAAAGATTTTGTAGTTTTACAGTGACAGGGAACGACCATTTGATGATTCTGTAATCTCTGCTTCACAGGGTCTCGGAATCCGGCATCTCCTTCGGTGAGAATGCCACCCAAATCAGATCAGAGGTCACCCGGCAAGGGAGCAGGGGCTTCTGGGAGTCCTGGAACAGCGTATTCCTTTCCCTTATTGAACAAGCCGTTTCAAAGTTCATCAGAGACTGAACAGATTTGCAGAAGCAGGTCTTGGCTCCTTGCTTCAATACTTACCTTTGTTCCTCTCCTCACCAGTCTCTAGCGCTACTGCATATGGGGCTTCTGCAACTCACTGGCAAATAGGTACTGTAAGTAATATTCATTAGCATCATTCACATAAAGGCACAGAATTGTAGATTTGGATTACATGAGCAAATTTTTTTCTTCATCAAGGGAATTTAAGCCAAAGCTTGATGAAATATTGCAGTTCATGTTACAGCTGAAGTAGTCTTGTTTCCCCAATTGTTGCATAAATAAAAAATTACTACGCTTTCCCTCTCGAGGGGAGCACCTAAGAAATTTAGTTTTATAAAAGGGAATATAAGTTTTATATTGCAGTTCTAGTTTAAGCCATTTGTAAATAACATTAAACAGTTAGTGCTAAGAAATAAATTTTTTTCTTTCTTTCTATCCAATAATATATTATTATGATTTCTTTTCCAAGAGTCTTACAAACACATGCTTCAATTGACTTGTGCTGAAAGATATATGCTGCACACGACCTCGTAGGCAAGCTAACCAAAGAGCAAGATGCTATCATACCTAAAACTACATAGAAGTCAAGAGGTATAATTTATTGGTAAAGAGTAGGAATAGTTTGCTAAAGCTCTTGAAGTTCAAACCTAGGTGCTCTTATTTATACTTTAAACGAGTACAAATAGATAAAGTTACCTCCTTGAATAACCCACAGGGTTTGATAAGTGGTTTACTCCAAAATTTAATCGAACCTTGGCTTATTTCTCTTAAGTAAGTCTGCATGAACTTGCAGACTGCAAAAACAACCACCTTTGCCAACCCACCTTAACATATTATTTTGCTATTTCTCACGCAAACAAATCTCCCACATGCTGTAAAACCTTGAAGATATTTTACCATTATACTTCATGATGATAAATGAGATAATTTGATACCATGTCCAGTAAACACAAATCCCATGTGATGATTCTGACTCATCACTTTCCTTTTAACATCCTCCATTTTACTCTCCATAACTCGTTTCAATTTTCACTCGACCTTCCTCAAGTGATAGTCAACCTTGGCTTCGATTTCTTTCATTTTCAAAGACGAAGAAGGCATCGAGGTAAAGACATTAAATCAGGCCTAGTCATGCATTGTCAAGTTGCCATTCATAAATAGAACACGTCAGACATGTTTCAATTCAAACGGCAACATATCTACTTTTAAGTACTTACATACCAAGATTTGCAGAGATATTACAAGACACATTACCAGTAAAGTAAGAGAAGCGAAAGGATAAGAAAATTGAAGTAGAAAAGATAAATAAAGTGTTAGGAAAAAAGTCCAATGAAAGTAACAGAGTAACTTAAGCTGGGGGAGCAGGAGTATCCTTGACTGATTCGCGCCATGCATACTCTCTTGCCCCATCCTTATCAACGATCTTGATAACAAAGTTTGGCGGGGCCACAACCAGCCTGGATCTTATTTCCGTAATGCACTTATCAACCAAATCAATTGCTTCTTCCATTGACATTCCACTATGGTAGTGTCTGTCCATCATTGCTAGTGAAAAATAGGAGCCATAGCCGAAAGCTCCCTTGTCAACCTTGTGAAGTGTAGCAATGTAGTCAATATAGTAGAGGGAAGGGCCTCTCTCTTTGTCGTAACCAGCTAGAAGGATGTTCACAAAGTATGGGTTCTGAAAAAAAACCAAATTTACAAAGAAATCAACTCATTATCCAATGTAATGATGCTACAGTGCTAATGAATCATAAATAAGCAACATACATGTGAGTTTATTAAAACCAATTTGACACCTGTAGTAAAGGAAGATTTAAGACTTATCCAAATCGCCATAGTGGTCAATACCCTACCACAAACTTACCACTTCTAGATCATGTATAAAACACCTCTAACTCAAGTGGCTTGAACAATAAAATCTTAAACAACTTTTCTTTTCTAGTACCTCGATGGATCAAACAACGGGATAGGTAGCATTGTAGGGGTGTGTGTCGTGAGTTGGTATGTCACTGTATGCCCTTGGACTTGGAGTTTGACAAGTCATATATAATTTTTATAGAAAAGTGCCATATACTTGTTATTCTTCTATAATGGACAATACAGAATTCCAGCCTAACAGCAAACTAAACGAAAGATAGAAAAGGAACTTCTATTCAAAGAATTTTTATAGCAATAGCCACAAATAAAATCAACATGAAGCAATGGAATACAAATTTAGGCCACTGAAGAGGGACCTATTTGAATACCACAATGCATTCAGTTATCCGTCAAATAAGTAAAATCAGTCCCCTACAGTGTACAGATACAATAATAGGGAAAGCTCTTTACCAATGGCAGAACAGAACAATAAATAAGCACATTTTCCCACAGCCATATTTGTTGATTATATATCAAAATTCATTTATACTTCATTTGCCATGAAAAATGTGCATTTATTCCAAGCCAAAATGGAATGAATTTGAGATGTACTTGCTAACAAGCTAAACCTTTCATTGAGCCTTACTTTAAAGGAAAATTCTATCCTACAGCCCCATCCCATTTTGGGCCGTAGGATAAGGTTGGAGATGCCGATTTTTCACTTTTTATATTTTTTGTCCCGATTTTTTTAAAAATTATTTGAAATTTTTTTGAAATTTTTATTTATGTATGAATAGTACAAAAAATTATGAATGGATAGTACATAAAAATATAAAAAGTAAAAATATTTCAAAAAATTCTCAAAAAAATATGACATAATAAATAAATAATTAATACCAAAAAGTAAAAAAATTGAGACAAAAACCAAAAAAAGTAAGAAACTGACACCTCTAATCTTTTCCGTCCCAAAATGGGACTGTAGGATAGTGCTTCCCTGCTTTAAATATAGCACTGTTTAAGAACAGCACAACTTAGGAAACTTTGTTGCCATCCACCAGAAGGTTTGTTATGTTTGGAGACATATTTATGTATCTTCTCACTGAGCAGAATGAGCATTCATCATTATTTTTGATGTACTTAATAATAAGCTAAATATAAATCTAACCCACAGTTCTAATATCAAATGATGGCTTTTCTGGATACATTTCCCTACTGACATAAGCAAGTCTATCTGCAAACGTACAGAGAAATTTTAAATCCTTATAAATCAATAGGAGGATTTTCAGAACTCAAATATAATCTTCTGCATTATGTTAAACCATGACATGATTGCGTTTCTCGAAACAAATTTCCATAACTAAATCTTTAAAGAACTGGAAAGGGAAATTGCACACCAAACATGCTTGCAGTCAAATCAAAGTGAGAGCAGTCTTTAAGATTGACGTGAACCTAATGTATTCAGATTCAATTTGCACCCTTTACCCTTTTTCTACTCCCTAGGTCACATGCCTCTTATGTAACCCAAAAAAAAACTTGAGTATTACTGTTTACCAAAAATTAAGTGAGAGTACTATGGCCGCCAAGCAATACCTGTGCCTGGCCTTAACTTGATTAACCAATATGTCCGCTTCAGCTAACCAAGACCTGATTGCTACCACTAAAGCCTAAAGCTCTACTAACCACAAGTGCCACCTACATATCAAGAAACTCCTTCCTTACAATAGTGTTGGTGAACCCACCAACATTTCCAACTTGCATAACCTTTTGCTATCTCGCTGCAAGCACCTCTTCTTGTTTACCCAAAAATTTTATTGAAAGCCTAGCAATGTTTATAAAATGCCTAGCATCTGTAATGCAGTTGGATGTATGAGAGTATTTTTGTAAAAGGAATGAGCATGTCTCTCAAATGCCAGTTAGGCTTCCCTAAAGTGTTATAGATATGACAAAAATAAACTTGGAGGAGAATTTGAAATCATGCAGGACTAGCAGCAGATGCAATTCTGCCTTTACACGAGATCCTTAATTACCACTAGTATGGACTGAATAAATAACAAGGGCAAGACCTAAGCATCAAATTCTGACATAAGACAGGCATAAGCACATGCCAACAAGATATAAGATAACCCAAATAAGTAGCAAACAGACTCCAACCTCGAGGATTCATTAACATGAAGCTGCATAAATATTAAATGTTTATTATTGGTATCCAGAAGGATAAGTATTCCATAGAATCGCATCAATCTAGTCAAAAGCACAGTTGCAGAATGAAGCATGCATCTAGAAGGATACAAGTATGGCAACTAGTGATGTGATGCACCAGATGCTATGGGATAAAGGTATATATTGGTAGGTTTAAACGGGTACTGGATAACAAGGACAATATGGACCATCTATGGACATTAACCCTTTGCTGTCCAATATACATACAAACTACTAAGTCCTAACAGAAAGTGCTTTAATTGATCTCCAATTGTCAGCACTCAGCGGAAATCTTCGTCAGCTGCACTGCATACACAAAGGATACCTCTCCCTCACTCCATTAGAATGGGTTGAAAGAAGGCAACCAATGTGACAGTGGTAGGTACTACTAGGCAATACTAAATGTCATGGTTAACCAAACTGACTACCTCTAACTCTAAAAACGGGTAAAATAAATATCCTTTCCAAAGTTGACATCTTCAGAAGAAACTTCACTTGTCCAAAACTGAATAAAATTTCTACTGGGAGCTGATTTCAAAACTCAACTTTACAAAACTCTGAAAACTAGAAACTTTAGAAGTACAACACACAGAAAAAGGAGCTAAAAGGTGAAGTCTAAACCCAAAAACCTAACGTTTATCTAATCAACCACATATACAACATTTTCCAGAAATAGGGAAAGGGAATCCATACCTTGCGCAAAGCAGTGGCGAGCTCGCCACGGGTGAAATTGGCAGCAGCTGCAGTGGTCAAAGGGATCCCATTACGGAACTGATACAGCGCCACGTTCTTCTGTATGTACTCCGTAAATTGAACCCTGCATCATTAAAATCACAATCACTGAACTCACTATCACGAAATAGAAATAGCCATAAATGAAAAAGGGTAATAACAAATGAGAGGGAAGTTGAAGATCAACCTGTCTCCGGGCTCACCGCTAGCGGCGATGAGCTTGTGAGAATCGAGGACCATGATCTTGTCCTCGTTGGACTTGTGGACTAGGATGCTGTGCACCGCCGATGTATCCGCCACCACAATCGAGAAACCATTGCCGACAAGTCCGAATACGCACTCCATGTTCTTGATCTGCTCCTTCTCTTCGCCCCCTTACTTCCCTCTTTCTGAGAATGAAATATTCAAGGCTAGAGCCTTCGTGAGGAACAAGTAGAGTAGCCGAGAGTCGGGTTAATGGTATGCTCTTCGGTAGGAATTGGGTCGAATTTTCCTCCCGATCTGGGTATGTTGTTCGGGTCTAATGAACAAAAATATATAGTATTATATGTAATTAATATAGTGAAATAAAAAAATAAAAAAAGTGTTGGATGTGGATAATTTTTATTTTATCTTATTCATTGTACTATATAATTTTTTTATTTAGTCTCATTTGTGTTTTTTAATTGATTGTTATTATTGTAAACTAATAATTAACTAACAAAAATTTAAAGAGTAAATTGACTTAATTCCTGGTCCTACCGTAACACTGAAACCATGTGTAGTATTTTTCAACATCAACTTCGCAAATTTAACGGAACATTATTTGTGTTTAAAGGGAGGGTGATTGCAAATCAATTTAGCAAATCTTTTAAATTATTCTGCCACAATTTTCTTAACACATGACAATCTTTTCTAAACTTTGGTTAGGGGAATGCGGTCAGCTAAGCTCTAAAATTGTGATTTTTAAATCTTCATTATTCAGGTTTAAACTCTGAATTAGTACTTATGATAATTTATTTTTTAAATATATTAAGTTTATGTGGGAGTATGTTTTTAAAATGATTCAGAGAGAGACTTAATCTTAATTAATGTATAAGATGAGTCAAAGATATCCTTATTGTACAAACCAAAATCATTTTGGTTGGTATATTCTTTAGGCAAATGGAATGGAGGTATATGTGTACGTTTGTAGCATGCACCAATTGGAGCTAAAATTTACGGAATTTGTAACATCTGCACAAGGATTTGCACTATTTGTACGTTTCTTGTTTGCAAACGCGACCACATTAATTTTAAAGAAAACCTCAATTTTACTTTTTTTTAAAGATATGATCAGTATTAATTGATTATTCTAAAAAAAATTTGTATCAGTTCCATTTCTTTATTTATTAAGTGTTCAACAGTTCGAACTAAATTATAAAAACGCACTCTAAACCGAATTGTATGTTTGGCAGTTTGATTTGATTTTTTTCCTATTAAACCACATCTTGTAGTTTGGTTTGTAGTTTGAGATTTTCAAACCGCAATTTAATTTAAATCGAACTAAATCAAATCTATCAAAATAATTTACTTAGTTCATTAGTTACTGTTACCTATCAGCCATTGCCCATCACATTCACTCATCAGGGCTTAAGCGTCGGCTACACTGCTACAGCCAACAAGCACGAAGGAACCTTATCTGAGTATCTTCCACTCGATTCACTCATAGGAGAGGAGATGCCTCTTGATTTGAAAATAATAACTTGTCCTTCCCATCAAGTAAAGGCCATAACTAGTTTATTTTTTATTTACATACACCTTTGTTTCAGTGTCGCCCTTCCTCTTGCTATTCTGGCCATTTCCCACCTTTCTTTCCTACCCCATTCAATTCAACGAAGGACTTATCAATTCTTGCGATTCCCAGCCCCCCTTAGCTTATTTTTTATTATTATATAATAAATAATAATAATACTAAAAAAGGTTTGGAACCTAGTTATTGGTATGAGAAAAATATAATAATAATAAGCTCCCCTTTCTCTACTAATAAGGTAAGGCTATGAAGCCCTTCCTTCAGAGTAGCTTGAATTTTGACGCCTCTGTGTATCTTGGAAGGAGATAGTGCTTTAATAATAGAATAAAATCGATTGTAAAATTTCCTTTTGATTGTAGATTTGTAGTCAGACGTAAGTTATCCAAAGCTCCAAATAATCCTTATCGTTGAAATCCTTAACCCAAAGAAAATTAAAAGAAGAGCTCATAATACACAGTAAAGTGAAGTTTTGTTTGTTTAATTATGCACTGGTAGTGAGTTTCCTTTTTCTGAACTTAGAACACAATTTAAGTACAATTTATCATGAATTACCCTCAACTGATAAAGGTTGCGACCTAGGTGCACCTAGTGGTTCTATCACCACTC
>JASKGM010006098.1:0-11462 GCA_034509205.1 Ceratonia siliqua
TATATATATATATATATATATATATATATATATATATATATTAATTAATTAATTATATATAAGAGACATGAAAGTAGCTACTCATAAATCATCTTCTAGTGAAATCTTACTACTCAAAATGTTAGACCGCTGTATAGAGAAATGCATGCAAGGAGAAATGTGATTAAGGTGAAAATTTTGTAAGGTAATAAAGCCAGCTCACATGCTGAAGAAGATCCACCAGTCCAGATATAAAAGTCCCCTAGTGACGTTTCATTTCCCGAAATATATTCGCCACCTTTGGGGATAATCTTGGGAGAAATTTGAATAGCTGTATCACACACACAATAAGGGGTGATAAGCAACAACAACTACAAAGTAATTGAAACAAGATATTTCCAATAGCTTTATACAAAATGAAATAATGTTCAGATTTCTGCAGATCGTTCCATTAGATATCACAGACAAAACAATCTATCCTGAGCATCACAGACAAAAGGATAAGCCATTGATGTAGGACCAGGGAAAGAGAAAGGAAAATAAGAAAACAGAAGATAAATAGGGAGTAAAGACATGAATTTACTCAATACTGAAAATAAATTTCGAGTTTCAAGCTATGGTAAGTGCCTTATATATACAAATGTATTATTAAATAGAAAAGCAAAAAATACAAGAGAAAGGAGGATAACTTACCCTCCTTACAGGACGTAACAAGGATCAAAACATTGATACAAAAGAACATACAAGGGAAAGGTACATCAATTTCCCAGTCAATGTTCTTAGGCAATTTATGTTTTCCCCAACTATCACTCACTGTGATAAGGCCTAAACCATGTGAGAGCCCAATCCCTAATATGAAGCTTACATCTGAAGACGGATATGCTCTTCTAGATGTTGAGAGATATTGGAGATTAGTTGAGAAACTTAATTATCTTATAGTGACCTGCCCATATATTGCCCTTCCAGTGAGTGTATTAGTTAGTTTATGTCATCTCCAAGTGCCAAGCAAGCTGTTATGCATATACTCAAATATTTAAAGGAAGTCCTTGGGTGTGGTATGCTATACCAGAATCATGGGGATTGTGACTTGGCTGGATTTTCTGATGCGGATTGGGCTAGTTCCCCAATAGATATAGGCTTAACATCGGGCTATTGTGTCTTTGTGGGAAGTAATCTAATTTCATGGAAGAGTAAGAAGTAGTATGTGGTTCCTGAGTCAAGTGCTGAATCAAAATTTGGGTTTATGGCCCAAGCTACTTGTGAAATGATATAGGTTCGTCATCTACTTGATGAGATTGGTTTTAAAGGAAGGATTCCTATAGTACTTTGGTTTGATAATCAAGCGGCTATCCATATTTCATCTAATCTTGTGTTCTATAAAAGGATAAAACACATTGAGGCTGATTGTTATTTTGTTCGTAAAAAAAATTCAACAAGGGCTACTCTACTGCACATGTAAGGATGGGTGAACAATTTGTGGATATCTAGTAAAGTTCCCCATGGCAATAGAATTGGTTATATTTTGTAACAAGCTGCGTATATATGCTCCAGCTTTAGGGGAGTGTTAGAAAGTATGATGGCTATGTTAAAAGATGTGTGTATGTCTAAACCTAATGGGATGGATTATGGTACAACTGCACTTGACTTAGATTTTAATTATAAATAGATACAGAGGGAACTGGACAAGTTAAGTTAGTGATCCTATTCATATTCTTTTCTTTCTTTCTATTCACGGACTAGTTGTTACAGAACCCATGGCCATAAGGGAGTTGACTGGCATTTTCAGATATTGGGCTGGATCCCCAAATGATAGAAAGTTCAACAATAGAATACTATGTATTTGTAGGTGGAAATCTAATGTTGTGGAAGAGCAAGAAGCTTTAGTAGCTACTTCCAGCGGGTAAACTGAATATCTTGTTATAGCCCAAATAACATGTGAACTTATGTGGGTACAACAGTATTTAAGTGAGCTTGGGTTTGAGGTAATGCTCTTGATGAAATTATGGCATGATAACCAGGTAACCATGCATATATCATATAATCCAGTGTTCCATGAGGAAGAAACATATTGAAGTGGACTATCATTTTCTAAGGTAGAAAGTTCAATAGAATCTGATCCACACCTCCTATGTTTGTACAGATCAGCTAGTATATATATTTACCAAGGCACTTAATGGGACGAGAACTGAATTTCTATGTAAAATTCTGGACATGATCAATATCTATGCTCTAGCTTGTGAAGTGTTTAGAATTTTAGAATAAGTACTAAGTTATCAAGAGAGTGGGCTGGGCTTTCATTAATACTGCTTTGTATTACACACACTTGCAGTTATATATATATATATATATATATATAGACATGTATGGAGCCTAACACCTTATGTGTGTGCTCCAGATAAATTAGCTCTCTCTCTCTCTATTTTTCTTTCCTTAATTTCTTCAGTTCAATGGATTCATTAGAGTGGGCGAGATGTGAGGGCTGCAGCCAATTCAAAGAGACTTTCATTAATACTGCGTTGTATTACACATACTATATTGAACTGCACACTTGCAGTTATATATATATATATAGACATATAAGGAGCCTAACACCTTTCTCAGTTCAATGGATTCATTAGTATGGGCGAGATGCGAGGGCTGCAGCCAATGCAATGAAACTCTCTCTAGTCCTAGGAATTTATGTCACGAGTATGCTTCTTCCCTTCAATTATTTATTTATTTATTTATTTCAGAGTGGCTCTTGTAATAGATTTTGGGAGCATTTGTAGGGTGCGGATCATCCTTTCTCTATTTCCTTTCCTCACCAGTATTGTTTATCCTCTATGCATCACCACTCCATTTGAAGCTTCTATTTTTTCTAAAATTCTTCTATCTCTTGGAGTTTCCATTTTTTTCCAAACCTTAATGACAAAGAAGTTTTGGAACTGGAATCTCTTGTTAGCTTGCTTAACCCTATCCATCCCTCTTTTTTTGTTGGAAGTACGATTTGGACTTCAGACACTTCTATAGTGTATTCCAGTAAATCCTTTTTCGAGTTCACTCGTTCTCCAAACAGACAAAAGTTTCACTTTGACTGCAGTACTTAATAGGATTAATTCGAATTATTTGTCGCTAGATCACACAAGTTTATGTTTATGTTATGTGTTTTTCTGATTAGTAGCCAATAGTTTTTACACTGTCTAGCTGTTAGATTTTTGTTGTGTAGACTCTTTGGTATTTTGGGTGAATGACGGATCTGTCCAAAGAGTTTAGAGCACTTCCTCATATGTCATTTCAAAGGGTTTTTTGGGTATGAAGAGGGAAATGCTGTATGGTGGTGCGAAATGTATGTTGTTATTTGGTGTTTAGAGAGGAATGCCAAAATTTTCAAGGATAATTTGTTTCTGTTGCCTTTTTTATGGGATGGTGCTTTGCTAAGGGCTATTATAGAGGGGTTACTTTTTTGGACATGCCGAGAGAGTTGTGAGCTTTGTTTAGTTGATGAGCTTTTTTTTTTTTTATTGTTCTAGTTCTTGTGTTTCTTGGGTTCTTTTAGGAGGATATCTTATCCTCGGCTCTTGAATTTCATTGTTTCTCTTCTCTGATATCTTAGGCCCTCTCTGATTTACTATTGAAATTGAAAAATAAAAAGGACATCGAACCAGAAACATTTAGGAGTCATTCAAGAGCAGAATATACCCATAGTTTCACACATGCATCAACGATAACTGGGACCAGGCAGACAAAAATAGTTATAGCAGACTGATCAACTTCAAGCCCATAGTGCTCGACAACTATCTCTAGCAAAGTTTGCCAACCAGATTCAGAATGATACCTGCAGGCATCCCGGTATGCAACAGAAGCAGTTAGTAACACAAGTAACACCAGATATGAAGAAAGGTGAAAAAAAACCTAATAAAAACATAGGAAATTCTGCAAGATAACTAGAATGCCATAAACCATAAAAGGGTCTTACCATGCAAAATAAATAAATAAACAATTATCATATATGAAATATCTTAACTAAATGGGGGTTACCGGGTTAGTTATTGTTTGTCAAGAATAATTTTATCCTAAATGCTTAAGCTGTTAGGATAAGGCTCAAGATGGCTTTTATTATTATCTCTAACATGCCCCTATCTTGCGATCACCCTTTAAGCTTGAAGTGAGGACAAAATACAGGCCCACCATACCTTGTTCTGAAAGTTATTTTCATAATGCGGCAAGAATTGAACTCTTGACCGCTTGGTGGCCTTGGTATATGTCAAGAATTAATTCATCCGGAAAGCTGAAACCGTGAGGAGAAGGCCTAGGAATGATTTTATTAAAATCTCTAATAGTGTTGGTACTTGGTATAAGTGTTCAACCTTAATAATTCATTCTAGACCAAGCTATGCTGATTAGTATCTTAAAAATAATGTAAATAAGCAGAACCCGTAACGTGCATAATAAAACAAATACCAAGTCGCAAAAAGAAATTACCCTAAGAATATATCTGTGACAAGTATAATTAGAAATGCCTTCCCAGTATCTGAAATATTATTTATTATTTTATAACCAGTAAATTTGAGCAAAGCTACCTGCAAAATGGGAGCAAAGAAACAAAAGAAAGATAATTAATAGGTATATGTTGAATTAAAGTACTAACTAAAAGATTAGATTATCTCAGCAATTAAAGTTGAGAAGCAAACCAAGACTTGAAAATATTCAAAAGGCAATATATCATAAGTCATAACAATTATCTGAAAACATTCAGCAAAACTCAAAAGTTGACCATAGTTCAATATAATAAATCACTTTTTAATGCGTTACTTGTAGAAAAAGCCAAGGAGTCAGCTTCTTAAGTAGGGTGTAGCTAGTAGTGCATTTAGTGGATAATATATTAGAAATACTAGATATGGTGTATTCTTATAAATATGTACTGAGGTTGCAATCATCAATTAGCCTTTGCAGTCGTTCTTTATTGTCTATCTTCTCTCTCTCATTCTCTCTGACTTGGTATTAGATCTTTCATCTATATTTGGTTTGCAGAACACTGTTTTGAACATACACAACCGATGGACTTGTTCTATGACATTCAAGCAGCTGCTAATATTGAGTCTAATTTAGTCTTTCATAAAAGAACAAAGCAAATGGAGTATTCAGTTTTTACTATCCATATTATTAATTAGAGAAAAAAATTATTAGGAAGAGAGGAAGAATTACAAGTTCGATTATGAGTTCCTCAAAGTTCAAAAGATAGGATTTTTAGGAAAACAAGAAGACGATGAGAAAAAACCTGCAGTGATAGTAGGAAATGAATAAGAAAGAGAATAAGGAAGTAGTTTAGGGGTTAAGGTGAGGGTTCTTGCTTGGTCATTGTGTCAAATTTTTGAACATGGACAAAGTATTTTCAATTTTCAAAGCCTTCAGTATCCTTCTGGAACAGAGAAGGTAAGTCATCCAAATTTTTGACATCAAAGTTGTGATTCGTGGTTAGCTTCCAGAAAACTGTTCATTGCCTATTATAAATACTCTAATTGCAGATGCATGTGTGCTGTTACATTTATAATGACATTATTAGATTGTCTCCCCCATCTGGAATAGGCTTTTTGGTGTGTTTGACTGTGTGGTGAATCATGGGTGTGTCCTTGAGCTTGGAGCAACATCTTTTAATTGAATTTAGACATTGTGTAAAGTGCAATGAACATAAGGTTTTGTGGTGACTTCTTATGGAATAAGATTGTTCTTAAGGCCTCCCTTTGGAGCTCAGTGTATGTTTTTTAAACCATGTTTCTTTGCAAGATATGTAGGGGAATCGGAGAGTTCTTTTGTGCTTCTATTCTCTGTCTTGTTCTGGAGAGCTTTAGAGGGATTTTGTTTTGCTGCGTTCGTGGTCTGAGCCTTGTTTATGGAGGATACTATATCTTCCTCTTCTCTTGTAATATTTCTTTCTTTCAAAATTAATATTTCTTCCTTTTTCCAAAATAAAATATAAGAGTATCTTGCTTATTCATATCACTTGATAACAATATATGCAAAACATTATGATATTTAAAGGCTGAAAACATCCTTCGCATTAAGTGCAATTAATACATCAAAAAATTGAGTACAAAGAACGTAGTAACTTACTTTACTCTGATTGAAATATAAAATAATGAATAAAGAGATCCCGTAAACCATATCTGACCAGATGTTGGCAAATGCTCTACGATTCTCAAGTCTCCATTCATCTCTCAATTCTAATCTGTTGGAGCAGCAAACAGAAAGGCAATAATGATAACAAGCATATGGCGATCAACGGTCAACAAACTACTGCCGTATGAGCATGTTAAGGCCCCAATTAAGCATGTCTATAAAGATAATCAGGACAGTCAAGGAAAGAATTTTAGTAGCAATTATGGGGTCAACTCCAGTCAATGACCAGATTAGGGAATTAAAAGAGAATTACCAGCTGTAATTAGCAGTTGTTATGTGGATGATTAAGGAAAGAAATCATGCAGTAAATGGGCAAAAATCTAGGAAGGAAATCAAGGATCCGTTATCTAATTAATTTATTCCTAGTTTGGGAATAAATCTAATTAGCAGATTAATGTCATTTATGTTTATGTGATTTATTTTGAATTGTTGCCTTCTTTTCAATTGTGAGCTTGGAGACTATTTATAGTCTGCCTTTTTATGAATAAAATCATCAGAGAATTTTTGGGAGGCCTAGGGTACCTTGAATTACCCTACTAAATAGGAACTAGGATCTCTCAAAGTATCTTAGAAAAATAGGCATGTAATAAAGCACAAAATCATGAAACCAGGATAAAGGCGGTAAGTTATCAAGATGAGAAGATGAAGATGAAGAAGAGAAGGGTTGGGAGGATTCTGTGGTCATTTTGATGAAGATGAAGATGAGAAGAGAAGGGTTGGGAGGATTATAGCTTGAACCTCATTTACAGAAGGAAGAGATTGACTTGCAAATTAAGAATATATTTAATTTTCATTTTCCATTCACCTTATGATTGCCGTTGCTGTCAAAGTGATGTGTTCTATTAAGTTGAACCATTCTTTTTTCATTTTCTTTCTTTCTTATGAAATCATGGCTACGTTCAATTTAAAATTGGGAGATAACTAAATAATACAACTTGAAAGCTAAACCTGAAAGGGAAATGAAGAGTGACTCCAAATGGACAATCCCAGAATTTTAAAGGTTTAGAAAAGAAAACAATGAATGAATTTTGATGAATGTCACTGTCTTATAATACCTGATTATTAGCTTTATAATTATGAAATGGTCATAACTTTTTATTGTTTAAGAAATAATTTCATAAAAAATTAATAATCACAATATTACTGTAGTCTGTCTTTAAAATTAAGAGTTACAAATTCAAATTTAATCCTAACTAAATATACCAAAAATACTACCAAAGAAAAATGAAGAAGAGTTGAATTGGTTGAAATATGAAGGTTAATTACAAAATAAAAGTACATGCCACTTCAATGCAAAGAATAGAGCGGGCATTTTGGGACGAGACATGTACATACATGTCTTGAACCAACGACATGGGTTGTAACACTTGGAAGCTGATGTTCTAACTACCATCGCAGAGTTGCACTGCAAAAATACTTTAAAGGAAAAAAAAAAAGAATTATCCTTTCACCAGCAACGCCCTGTGGGAAAGGGTCACCTTTTACTTCTCATCTCTGGAATTTGGGGAATTCATTATCTAGACTTGTTTAGGCCACAGCTACCATCCATTTGGAGTGACTGTCTCTCTTTGCTTCCCTTGCTGGCTGCTGCTATATTTCGTCCATACACTATACACTATACACTTCATCTAGACTAGGGAAAATCTTGTAACTTTATCAATATGTAAAATCTAGAGTGTGGTAAGTAGCATTATTATGTGTAAACTTTTGAGAATTAGCCTAGCTCACGCTCTATTTTGTCTTCTTATCAATCTCAACCTTAATATCAGGGAGTGTGTTGGAGAATGGACAGAACCGGATGACATAGGGCCGGTCTGATTAAGATAACCTTATCACCAATTAGTGATAATGAATGGTGTTGAAGCATATCTAAGCCCCGATCCCATTAAATCTTTGATCTATAATTATGTTTTGCTGAAATTAGCATTATTCCAAAAAGATAACGACTAGGAGCACCTCTTTTATTTTTTCTTTCTTGATGTTTCTTCATAGCTGAAGAAAGCAGGCGTGATTACCCCAATTGCAGGTCAGTAATCATGGGAATACCCTTTGTCCCCTATTAAGGACCCACCAGCTTTTTATTTTTTGGAACTAAGCAAAGCATAAGGCTTCTTTACTCTTTACCAGCATCCACACACCACCAGTTTATACATGATCCTAGGGAAGTACACCTACAGGCATCCTACTGGATCCTTCATTATCTGAAAGCTAATCCAGAAAAAGGGATTTTGTTCTTAAGAAATACTAGCTTAGATCTCGAGGCATATATTAATGCAGACTCTGCAAGGTCACCTACAAATAGAAGGCCTACATCAGGTTACTGTACATTCCTGGGGTGTAATCTTGTAACATGGAGAAGTAAGAAACAGAACGTTGTGGCCAAATCAAGTACAGAGGCTGAATTTAGAGCAATTGCTCAAGGAATTTGTGAGCTACTATGGTTGAAGATAATTCTTGAAGACCTAAAGATCAGGTGGAATGGGCCAATGAGGGTATACTGCGACAACAAATCAGCAATAAGTATTGCTCACAATCCAGCACAAAATGATAGAACAAAGCACATTAAGATTGATAGACACTTCATCAAAGAAAAACTAGATAGTGGATTGATATGCACACCTTATGTTCCAACCGAAAGACAACTGACGGATGTTCTAACAAAAGGGTTGAATACTCATCAGTTTAGGGGGAGTGTGGAAATGTAGAAATTCAGTGTGTAATAATTGCCTATCCTTTAAATTAAGGGTTATTTCCTAGTTTAGGATGTTCCCCTGTTTAGGATGCTAATTTATTTCCTGTAATCTTGTTAATTTCCTATAATCTTGTAAATCTGTTGAATCATGGGATTTTGGGTAGGAAATCAGGGGAAGATTATTTCCTTTGATGTAGGAGTTGACTTTAGGGAGTTTCCAATTCTTCTCTGTATATAATCAACACCATTCATTGTAATTTAACATCAAAAAATAAAATCAGAGCAAAAGTTGTTCTTTTAACATTAAATCTATGCAAAAGTTTTATTTCTTTAATTGGATTTGATAGAGCTATTTTTATTCCCTTTTTGGAAAGGGCAGGTAGAAAAAGAAAAATATCATTTAAGAGAAAGAAAGAGTAGTAGCCAAATCTTTTCTTTCAGGTTATTTCATGAAAAAATTAGCAATTTTTATTGCCCTACTTTAAACTTTAGACATGAGCTTCTAATTACTTCCCTTGTGGATATCTACAAGGGTTGAAGCAGTATATTTTCTTGAGTCAATAATGTTCTTGGTTTCTTTCTTGAACTCCTAACAGACAACTGCTTGTATCACTGCTTTCCATATTTGTTAGAACCTCCAAATACCACTTGTTATGCTTCCTAAAAAATGGCTATGCCAAAATACCAAAAATAGCTAACCTACATGTCCAATAGTAGATTACTTCACCTTTTATTTGAAGTCTATGCCATTTCACAAGGTCATTTGAAACCCAGCATGTGGAAGAAGGATGTCATGCAGGTTTAAAGGAGATTTATGAAGTCATATGTTCAAGGGCAGGATAGTGCACACTCTTCAGCATGATAGCATTTTTGGATTTTCCTCCTGAATTAATGGTTCCATTTAACTCCATGTTCTGGCTACAACAAGTGTAATCATCACAAGGAAAAGAAAGAGCACCATTCAAAATGATAAATCAAAAGAAAGAACAGTTGATCTTACGCTTTGTGCCTTAACTCCCACCAAATCTCCTCATCAGAAAGAGGTGGAGATTTACCAATCTCTAACTCGAGCTGGAATCGTCCTCTCTCAGTTCTTAGTTCCTCAATTATTTCAAGTTTTTGATTTCTTCTCACATCAAGCATTTGAGCTGCAAGTGGTACAGTCTTTACATATCTGTCAATAGCACAGAGTTAATTGACCAATAATAAGAAAACTTTCAGTTTAAAAGTTAAAATGATACTCAAGTACAAGAGTAACAATTACAAAAAGCTAACAGTCAACAAGAAAGTTTAAAAGATGACAAAAGTGAGAGTTATTATTCTTTCTTCTTCTTATTTGAACAATGAAGGTTCTGGGAAGAAAGTATATCTTTACTGATTAGAGGCAATTGCCTATATATACAAGAGATACAGCAAGACTCTCCTATAATTAAGGAGAGTTGACTACAGCATTAAAACTGATATACAGGGAAATAAATACAAAAGAGATCCTCCTATAATCAAGGAGGATGGACAGCACAATTAATACTAAATATTCTGTACATTAAAATCTCTCTAAGATAAGAAAGAATATTGCCACAATTAGGGAAGGATATTCTAACATTCCCCTCAAGCTGGTGAGTGAATGTCCTTCAATCCCAGCTTGCTGATTAGCTTCTGAAACTTCTGAGTTGGTAGACCCTTAATTATAAGAACATATGTTACTTGATCTTTAGACCGGATGTGTGGGAGATTAATTATACCATCTCCAACTTTTCCTTTATGAAATGTCTATCAATGTCCACATGCTTTATGCGATCATGCTGAACTGGATTATGAGCAATGGTAATTGCTTACTTGTTATCACAGTAAATGTCCATTGGTCCTCTCCCCTGAATCTTTAAATTATCCAATGTTATTTTTAACTACAGTAACTCACAAATTCCTAAAGCCATAGCTTTGAATTCTGCTTCTGCACTTGATCTGGACACTACTTCTTGTTTTTTAAATTCTCCAAGTCACCAAATTACCACCAACAAAGGTGCAATACCCTGTTGTGGAACGCCGATTAACTAGAGAACCTACATAGTCTGCATGCGCATACCCTTTTATTGACAATTCCTTGTTTGGTTGAAGGAGAAGACCAGCTCCTGGTGTAGATTTCAGGTATTGTAGGATCCTTTGGACAACTTACATATGTTCCTTACCTAAATCATGCATAAACTGACTCAACACTCATGGCATAGGCATTGTCTGGTATAATGTGTGATAGGTATATCCACCTCCCTACTAACCAATGGTATCTTCCTTTATCTACCCCTTTTCTTTCACGTAGCTAATGATCTCTATCAATACGTGTGCTCACAGGCTTTTCTCCCCAATGTCCCAGTGTCCTTTAATAAATCAAGAACATGTTTTTGTTGTGATAAAAAAATTCCCTCCTTTGAGTAGGCAACTTCTATACCCATAAAATATTTTAGTTTTCCCAAATCTTTCATCTCCAACTTTAACTTCAGCTTCCCTCTTTCAATCATTTCATTTCTTGTTATTATGATATGATGGGTCCCCACTCCCAATTGAAGTCTATCAAAGGAAAAGGTGGGACAAATGAAGGGACTCTAGGAGTTTGGGTAAAGGAGGAAACTGTTAGTATTAG
>JASKGM010006099.1:0-11459 GCA_034509205.1 Ceratonia siliqua
TCTCAGGAATCTACAAGACCAACCAAACACAATTTTTACATTCCTGGGAATAAGGTTCCCAGGAACCATGACTCCCAGGAATTATATTTCTTGGGAGAAAAAAAGTTTCCCTGTACCAAACGCCCCCTTAGAGTAAAAGACTCTAATTAGGGATTTCCCTCTACTGATTTTTGTATTTTCTTTATTTTTAAAACAAATTTAATTAAATCATATCGTTTAAATTTTTTATTAACTAAATTGCCCAATTTCTCATTTTTTTTTATAACTCCCTCTCCCTCTCCTCTGTTCCACCCGCTCAGATTACACATGTAATTCCACCAACATTTTATGCAATATTCTTGGAAGGAAAAGAGAGGAAAAAAACCATAACAATTAAATGGCAAGAAGATATAAAAGAAGAAATACTATGCTAATACATTTTTTGGTTAAAAAATTATAGACCGAGGCGTTTAATATCAGAAAAAAAAAATTTCTAAAGAGTTGATATTCTTGGAAAACTTATTTCTGAGAATAAAATTTTAAGAAAGTTTATAAAATATGTTTGACTTCACTCTTCTGAAAATATTATATGCATTTTTAAAAAAATTTTATTCTTATATTTGATTCAAGTAAGGTAACATATAAGTAAATTTTTCAAAAAATGCCTTTTAGTTGAATTAAAAAGAAATTAAATAAAATAATATATGTATTTTAATAATTTCAAAATTATAAATATTTCTATCATTATAAATATTTTATTATTTTTCACATTACATAATTTTAATAAAATATATTTATTAAATATAAAAAGCATTATAAATAATTTTATCATTTTAAATATTTTATATGAAATTAAAAATTAATTTATAAAAATATATAAATTATTAAAAATATATTAATAAAACAAGAATCCCTATTATCAAATATTCAAGTTCAAGATTGCTGTTATCAAAGATAAAACAAGAAAACGAAGGCAACATTTCATAATTGCTCAATAATTGCAGCAAAGAAGATAAATTACACCCAAAGCAGCTAATTGGCTTCCACGGGTCAATTGGTGTTTAATTGGTGTTTAAGTCTTTTAGCTATAAGATCTAGGATACAGAACTATGTAATTCAGAAGGCAACAATTCTTCTAAAATAGCCACAAATAAACAGAATCAACAAATAACCCACAATCAGAATCAAAATAGCATTAATGGACTGGACGAATGAATTGATAAACTCGATGGATTGGACGAAGGGGGAAGTATCAGGATTTTGATAAGGAACAAGAATAAAAATGAGGATCATTAGGTAATTTTACAAGTAATTATTTTCACATTCTCATGGGAAAGTTACTTACCCACTTGTAATGGAGGGAATGAAATTTTTTTCCTCCTTTACATTTTATCATTCCTAAGTAAATTGTATTTCTAGGTATCTTTTTTTATATTTTCTACTAAAGGTGGGAATGTATAATTCCCAATCCACTTTTCTAGGAATTTGAAAATATGCCGCCTATCAAACGCCACCTTATAGTTAAGGGGCCTTATAACTTGCTTGTTTAATTTTCATGTCCCTTGGTAACCCTAGGTCTTTCTCTATATAGGTATTCTTTTTTCTTCCTTGTTTGATCAAGGTTTAAACTACAAGTCTATTTAGGAGAATGTCTAAAAGAGGGAATAATCTAGTTATCTAATCAGGACAATATAGTAATGATGATGAAAGTCAAGGCAATAAATCATCAAGAGTTAACAATAGCAGATACCGAAAGAAACTTGGCAAGATAGAGTATGCTGACAATAAAATACAAAAAAATTTATCATACCTCAAGAGATTAAATAGTATAAACGTAAGAAGATAAAATATGATAATGAGAGAGAAATGGTGAAATATGTACTTTATATTGAAAGATTCAGTTTACAAAATATGATAAAGAATTGTTGAAACTTACAAAGTACCATGAGTAATTTTTCTTGGAAATTGAAACTTGCTGCCAATTTGAATGTTAAATCAAATTAAAAACTATCAGAATAATCAAGTATTAGATGCATTATGGTTAATTAAAAATTTGAATATTCAGTTTCCACATACATGTACCTAAGTACCTCTTTGTTTTCTCTGAAACTCCATTTCTGTCCTCTCTGAAGCTTCCCCACTTTGTCTCCTGAAACCTTCATCTATCTAAAATGGAGTTTCAGATTCAGATTTGACGTTTAGACATTCTAACATTGGGGAACTTGAGAGAAAACTTAGAAGAGAGGAGGAGAGCAAGAGAAAGGCTGAAGGGAGTGATTTCGGAGAAGATTCATCCACGTGGAGTTCTTCAAATAGTTTTATCTTCATATTTTCTTTATTCTCTTTGTATTTTCTAAAATTTTCATGGATTTGAATGGTTTATTAGATAATTTTATGATATTAGAAGGCTAAACCCCCTTGGTTGAGGGTGAACTCAATGCCTTGGACATGATTTTGTGATTAAATTCATTGATAACGTTATTCAACTTCTCTTGAATGGTTGTTTATATTCTTCTACTTGATTTGACCATGATTATTGCTTGGTTTTGTTTGGGTGGCCAACTAAATGAGCCAGGTAATAATCTAAAGATAGGGTAAATGATTGAATATGTAATAGTTTGATTATCTTATTCACAAGTAGAAATTTGTAGTGATTAGGAATGTCTAAATCCTTGAAAACTATGATGTGGAGCATAACATAGGTTAAATAATCTAAGCGTTTGAGATTGTTGCTTAGATTAACCTATCTTTCTCATCTTAAAGCTTTTATTGGATTAAATCTAGGAAGCGTTTTCTTGGTTGTTCATTGAATATGGAGTAAGTAGGGAGCGTTCTTCTATTTATCGAATAACTAAGGAAAGATTGGGATAACAGAGCTTGTTGTTATCTATGGTTAAACGTCAAGATAGAGAGTTGAGAACATTGTTATGTTTATAATCATAATGAGTGATAATCACTTGTCAGTATCCAATGGAGAAGAGTGAGTCCTCAACTATATTTCTCATTTTACTCTAATTTTCTTGTTGTTTGTTGTGTTCTTTGGCTATATTGCTTATATTTACTTTTATCTTTATTTTAAGTACCTTCGTTCTCATCAAAACCCCCCATTTACATTTCAAACATTGAATTATTAATTGCATTGGTAATTATTCAACTACAGCCTTTGCGGGAAAACGACCATTGCTTATGAAAACAAAATACTTACCACTATACTGTGAAGAGATATACTTGTGAGTTTCCCACTTGGAAAGCATTCAAATTTAGGCTTCATTCTCGAGGTTTAAAGTTCTAATTGGGAACACACTAGTAGTGCTATCATATAACAATGAATCAATTAAAACCTCCAAAGAGAAATCTCCAAGCTTAATAATGACAAAAGAAACTCAAAGTTAGTCGTTTGATATTGGGAAAGAGGAAAGATCTCCAAAGAAAGAAGAAGAATTACCAGAAAAATCTTGAGAGAGAGAAGAAAAGTCACCTGAACGACAAACAAAATTACCATAAATGACAGAGGAATAGATTGAACTTGAAATGCCCTTCCTAGCCGAGCAAGCAATGAAAACAAGGGTTAGAGAAAATGCACTCACACCTATAATTGATAAGGAAGATGATGATGAAGAAGAAGAAGTCCCTCTTATAAGGAAAAGTGTTAAAGAAAATAAGGAAAGCTAGTAAAGGTTTTAAAGCAAGCCCCCACAAGAATTATCACTTTTGCCTCTAAACTTTCAGTTATACCACTTCCAAAGTCTAAGAATGTTGATGGCTCCAAGGAAAAGGAAATTCAAAAGAAAACAACTCTTCTTTCCAACATACCAGAAATTGCCAAGAAAAATATTGACAAGCCTATCAAAGACAAGGAAAAAGCTAAAAAGAAAGTAGGATTGAAAGACAAAGGAAAGGAGAAGATGCATGAATATACAGATATCACTTTGGAAATTGTCAATGCTAAGATAGAAATCCTAGCATATGTAGTGGATGAAAATCAAGAAGAAATGAAAAGCTTTGGCAGTATGAAATGGTAGAAATGAATAATCATATGGCTAAGCAGTCCATATTGATTGAGAAAATACTTATGCACAGAGGCCTCCAAACTGCCAATCAAAATGAAGAGTATTGCTACTACCTTCCAGCCTACTAGAGATATGATTCTAGAGGAAGAACCTATCCATATTGACTATGATGAAACCACATCTGACCCCACTACCAACCCTACTCCATCACTTTCTTAGCCCCACAATGGTTCCTAATTTGCATACATAAGTTTATGATCTTTTCTTTGGACTATGAATGCTGCTTGTTGTCTTTTGTTAAAAACTGTGCTTGTTTACTTCTAGTTATGTCTTTTTTTTGGGTACTATTTATTGTGAACCTATTACAGAAGCAGCATGATGGATATTATCTTCTATTACCTCAATATCTTATTCTTTTTTTTATGATGTCAAAGGGGGAGAGAGAATATATGCAATTGTGCTAACAAGAATACATGTTAAAAGAGGAAAGCATAAACTCAGGGGGCCATGAAACATGCCTGCACATGCTGCTTAGGGAAGTACTCTTGCAAACATATTTCCTACAACTCTGATTGGTTTATCCAGAATTCTTTTTGACTTAGCATATTGCATATTTATTAGTTGTCATCATCAAAAAATGGGAGATTGTTGAAAGATTATATCTTGAATTAAATTGTTTTGATGAGTCAAATGTGTTTTCAAGTCCAAAAGAACATGTCTAAAATATTTCTTAAATGAGCAAGCTGCACCGCTCAAGAAATGACTAAGCAAAATAATTGGGTAAATAAAATTGTTATTTTTTGTAAATGGCACTATAGCTTTTTTATATATATTACAAGTCTAAAAACCAAAGAAGTGCTGCCCAAAACGAAACTAAATAAACTCTACAACTATGTTTTATAAAGGCCCTACACTTCTAGAAGCCTTTTCGATAAAAGTCAAAGAAGATATTATATTTTATTCAAAGAGGTGAATAGTGAAAAGACATATATTTGTAATCCAACTTACTTGTGCAGCTTACAAAACCAAAAGATAAAATTGTAGAAGATAAACCATGAAAGTTGATCTAAAGCTACGTCCAAATTTGAAATTAAAGTGCCCAAGATCATCAAGATAAAAGTCAAATGGCCATGAGAGTTGATGTTGTAAAATCAAGGAGACATATAACTGGGTAGCTAGATGAAGTACTATCATTAACTCAACATATAGATGAATGATCTTCGAGTATAAATGCAACCTCAAGTGAAGTGGAGAAAACAAGTTTCACATGAGCAATAATTTCAAAGAGATATACTCTATTGCAAACTCTTCTTTGTCAAGTTTTACATGAGATAATATCTTGAGGGTGCCTCAGAGCTTATTGGTTCATTTCAAATCTCCTTCAAGGTTTGTTAAGTTACCTATGAGAAAATCTAGTGAGGTTAACTAGGTTTGTTTGTAAAAATCCAAGTGCTTGAGCTTGTTGTGAGTTTGCTAGGAATTTGTGTGAAAAACCTAGTGGTTGAAAGGTTACTTTGTGAGAAGTGTAAAAAGCTGAGTGCTTGAGCCTGCAAGTGAGTTTAGTTGAGTTCCCTCAGTGGAAAAGTAGGTTAACCAAGGTCTTGGTTGTAAAAGTTGTGCTTGGCTTGTTCCTATAATTTGTGATTACCCATAGTAAAATTCCCTTATTTTATACTTGAGGAGTGGACATAGGATCTGACTTTTGTTGGATTTAAATTACTATACATCGTGGTGTGATTTTCTCTTACCCTTATCTCTTTAGTACTTTCTACTTACTCACAATTTCTTAAACAAGGTTGCTAAACATTTTTGATTTCATAAAAGATCAATTCGTCCATATGTTTTCTTTTAATAATTGATCTTACCATCCTTATGTTTAAGTTTTGACAATATATTTTCAAAGAGACTATTTAAATGAATCTTTCTATATTGATCAGACTTTTACAAGGATTTAAAAATGAGCAACTAAGTTCTTATGTTTCCCAAATAAAAGATTTACACCAAGTCAAAAAAGTTTTTAGAACTTACAGCACCCAATTCAACCTCCTTCTTGGCTGTTTGACCTCATTTTGCACTAATAGATTTTATTTGATATAACAAAAGATATAACACACCTAAAATCCCTAATCAAGGTGGTGGCGACAAGAGGACTTTTAGGTTTGTTAGTTTTTTAACACAACTAAAAGACTTAGTCCTAGGGTTGATATAAATATACTAGTAAGCACATAGCCATCACACACATTCATTAATTGAAGGTGTGATAATTGAGAAAAGAGAAATAGGCATGTGAATTAAGAAAATATACTAGTATGCTCTTTTGGTGTTTATTATTCCACTGCATTTTATGGTTGGTATGCTTTAACAAAAAATTTAAAAATCCATGCTTGTACTGTTATCACCTAGGGCTAATTTAAAGATCCAACAATTGGTAGCAGAGCCTAACTTTGGAAATTGCATGTATTTGTTACACGATTGACACCTAGCATTTGTTTATCATAATTGATTGATTCAATTGTGATGTGCCTATGATGTATGTTATTATTTAATTTTTGGCCATATTAATGTCATAGAGGAATTTGCTTGTATTATTCTTTTAGGATGTAACAAGAAGGGTGAACCTATATGGTCATGTTTCCTTCTTGGTTTTTGTTATTTTTCAATTACAAAAATTTGATGTAATATGTTACATACACCACTTTGGAGAAACCATGGAGTTTCGGCCATATGATGGAGATGCATGTAGAATTATGACGCAAAACCCCAAAGATGGAGAAAGTGCAAACTTAGTAGATAAAAGATGTGGTTTATTGTAATTTATTTTAGAATATATCCTTCTTCTTTTATGTTTAATAGGATTAACATTAATATAGTTCTGTGGTTTTAAATTTTCATAATATGTAATATTATGTGTTGTTAACATGTCATCTAGGCTAAAAGGTGCCAATCAAATTAATATGCCACGCATACATTATTTTAAATTTAAGAGTTTTTAAATGGATAGAACATAATATATGCATAATTTAGCATCTATAAAAGATGGCTAATGAAACTTAATTTTCCCTACCTAAATAATTTAGTAAAGAAATAATTAGGTCCCTATATGATGACTTAGCTAAAAGCACATAATTTCAGACTAAATTACTTAGTTAGGAAATGGATATATCACCTAACAACTAAATGATCAAACTAGCACCTAAGTCTCCAAACTAAAAAGTTTAGTATGGAAATGGTTAGGCTTGAAATTAAAAACAAAAACCTAGGGAATAACAAGTATTTCCAAAGGCTTAGTAAAGGTTACTAATATAAAATGTTTAGAAGGGAAATAAAGCTTATATGTGACTTAGTTTTTCTGTGTGCATGCTAGAAAACTTGGAAAATCACCTTAGGATAATAATAATAATAATAACAATAAAAACACGAGTGTAAGAGAGCATTAGTAATCCTAGAGTCCACAACCTGCAAACAACGGTTCATTGTCATGGGGTGTGTATCATTCCTTATAAGTAGTCATACACCCAGATCATTGTTGAACTGGATTTCTAAAGAGATAAGTTCACCTTAGTGCACCATTAGGTGTAACTTCCTATAAAAGCACACTTAGTGATACATCTAGGTGTGGTGAAACAATTGGTTAAAACACTCAACATTAATCTATAAATATATTGCCTATAGTAGTTCTATTGATAAATTAATGAGTCAAATGAAGGTGCTCCTTAACTATAATAAGTACGAACATATTGGGTAACACAGTTCAGTGGAAGGAACCCAGTTTACCTTGCAATGAATCTTCATGGCCTATAGTCAACTGATTTATTGCAGGAAGGTAAATGATCATCGAACAAGTAATAATAAAATCGACATGCTCATGCATACAAGCATCATGTTCAAAGTCCATTATTTGATAGCTAAATGGCTTAGTAATTTAAAATGTATTTTTTTCATTTATAACCCTAAAAATGAACTCACTCTCAATTTTGCATAAAAAGTGCACACTAAACGATAAAAACTATATTGAGTGGAAGAGAAACCCTAATATCATCGTTAATCATGATAAGATCACATGGGTACCTTCTGAGCAAGCACCATTCCTTTGGCTCCCTTGTCTACCTCAGATGAAACCGAGTGCCATAAGAAGTGGCATGATGCTAATACATTGGCTAAGTGCTACATACTGTCCTCCATGACCAGTGTGTTGTAGCAATAGCATGAAGGCATGGAACATGTTGCTGATTTGATGTACCATCTACATGAGATGTTTGGTATAAACACTTGGTCTGCTAACGTGAGAGCAGTCAATGCTTTTAAGGACCTAAAGCAGAAGCCAGGGGAGCTACTTTGAGATTACGTGCTTAAAGTAATCTCCTGTCTAAATAAGGTTGAGTTGCCCGGGGTTGAAATTGATTTAGACACTTAAATGTCCATGATTATACATAGCCTTAACTCCCAGTTTTTGTAGTTAAAGTTAGACTATGAATTGCACAGTATGGTTTACATCTTTAGTTTGTTGATGAATAACTTGTAATATGTGGAGGAAGTTCTTGATATAAAGAAGAACCCATAGGCTAATGTTATAGCAGTAAATCTAAAATGGCAGAGGGGCCAGGCAAAAAGAAGATAACTGCCAAGAAATCGACTAGATTGAAAAAGAAGTCCATGAAGAAGATGTTGAATCTAGTGTTTATCCTAAGTGTTTATAGTACAAGCATGGATTTTAAAAATTTTCAAACATTTAAGCTTGCAAACAGGTATAAACAAAACACATAAGCAAATAACTCATGGTTAGAAAGAAAAGTAAAATAGATAAAAATTTTACATGCCTCTTGTAGTCACTTTAACCTTGTAATATACTTCCCAATCAAGTGTACTGACTGCTTATTCTTTGGGAAGTACCAATCCATGGAACCTACGGTGAATAGGTTTAGTGATTGGAATATAACAAAAAATGAAAAAAATAATTAATAAATTTAAAAGGAAATAAGAAAGACTTCCCTTTCCCTTTAAGTATGGCATGTATAATTCTATGAAGGCACTTAAATAAAACTCACTTTTGCTTTTAGTGTTTTTCTCTAAAAAACTTGAGGCACTTTCAAGGTGTTTTCTCTCTAATAATTTCGGCCACAATGAGAGAGGGGGTTAGGTTATATTTATACTAACCTAGGAACTTTGATAGATACAGATGCAAATAACATATATCCAGAGGAAAGTTCTATCTCAGATATAGATGCATATAAAAGATATCCAGAGCAATGCTCTTTGAGTAAAAATTCGGAAAACATATATTCAGTTTAAAGCATAACTCTCCATTAGATATAGATACAGATAATAGATATTTAGTTCATAACATATACAGATGCAAATAATATCTAGAGGAAAGTTCTATCTCAGATATAGATACATATAAAAGATATCCAGAGCAATGCTCTTTGTGTATACATTTAGATAACATATATTCAGTTCAGAGCAGAACTCTCTATCGGATATAGATAATAGATATTTAGTTCATAACAGAGCTCTTTATGGAAGTAGTTAAAGGATCCACCCAAAACAATTTTCATGCATCATATAAAGTAGTTTAATTCTTGTAAAAATTTCCATGTAAAATGAGTATATCATATCAAATATAAGTCATATACAGACATAACCCCCACATATGAAATTCGATAACTTTATACACAAATATTCATTCAAGCCTTTATGTGTTAAGTATAGTCTATAGATATATGTAAAATCATAAGAATAACTTGAATTGTGTAAATATGAATTTAGGTAACCATAATGATTTATATACTAAATATATTTCATTTATCTTCTTTGTAACTAATTTGGTAAACTTCAATAACAATATACTTTAAAAGAGCACAAATACCTAACCAATTCATATATTCCTCATATTTAAGATATCATAATTAATGTAAGCATGGCTTATAGAGAAAATACACATAACCAAGGGCGGAATAAAAATCCCACTCACCTTGTTATCTTTGAGAGCCTAGAAAAAAATTACCATTATATTTGAAGAAATTGGTTCAAATGTAGGATATAAACATTAACACCAATAAAGATGAAGTCCCTAAGCTGATTTTAATGGTTAAAACCTGTTGTAACGCTATTGGAATCTTCAAGTTTGAATCTCTATTTAAAGTTAAAGCAAATACTTAATAGTGATTCAAGACCCAAAATAAAGCTTAATTGGCGAAGATTTTTGACTTTCATAGGTCCACCAAAGAATAGAAGGAACCAGCTCCTTGTTTCCCATGGATAGTCACTACTTGGTATAAACTATTTTGCAACAAGGTTGCAAAAAATTCTTCTTCAACTGTAAATATAAGCTAGTCGAGAAACACTACAAAAAAAAAGCCATTTAGAGGCGGAAACAAATCCGCCTTTATTAGAGGCAGATTTAGAGGCGTTAATCAATTTTTTTTCCAAATAATCAAAACTTAAATATGGAGGCGGATTTAGAGGTGGAAAATGTTCTGCCTCAAGATTTTTCGCCTCAGAATCTGCCTCTAAAGAGACAGATTATTGTGAAAGCTAAATAATTTTTTTTTCATTTAAAATTTTTTATTATTGAAGGGGAATTTGAGGCGGATTTTGTCCGCCTCAGGTGAAAATATTTACCCACCCGATCCCATTCAGATCATTTACGTGCATCTTCCTCCCTCCCACCCAAATCCTTAATTTCTTCCCCCAATTTCTCAAATCTCGTGCCCAAGAGTCCCACCGGCGGCCACCCCTCGGCGTCCCCACGAGTCACCTTCGGCCACCTAATTTCAGGTACTCATTTTTTCCCTGTTTGATTATACGTTAAAGAACAAATTCAAATTAAGTAGTAGTAGTTCTTCTGGTTGACTGACATCTACATATTGAAACTAACCGAGGTAGACAGGACAACCTCCAAAATCGCCATTAACCTCACATATACAAGTAAAAAATGGCCTATAGTTCTTAATTAGGGTTTTGAAAATTCAATCCCACCAAAAAGTGATGGCATGGATTTCTGGTCTAATGTTTACACTAGAGCTGAGTATTTCATGGAACTACCACAGCTATGATGCTCCCTATATATGCTTATTCTTGAATTGTATGAAAATGTTCATTGGTTCTAAGCAACATATATATAGTTCTATTGTTGATCTGGGACTTGGATGAGTTATCTCCAATTCTTTGTTATTATGTTAGTGTTGTCCACAGATAAAAAAATGAAAATATAGTACTATGTACAAATGAATACTAATGCATTAGTGTTGTCCACAGACAAAATAAACAAATTTCTTTAAAACTTGGTTCAACCCACTAAGGATTTCTCATTCACATCATTCATATTTCTCAGTTGTCCATGGATCACCTATTAATTTTACATCGCATCCTCATTTGGGTACCTACTTACCTAACCATCTCATACAGTTTTTACATTCGTGATGATGAGAGACTAATCTTACACTCAAGTCTGAGAAAAAATTCAAACAG
>JASKGM010006104.1:0-43561 GCA_034509205.1 Ceratonia siliqua
ATTAATGAACTCACTCCATTTTTAAATACACATTTTACACACTTAATTTATATTTCTTTTCAAAGTTAGCACTCCTTAATTCTTTTAAAAAAGAATAATACTTCAGTTTCAAATTATCTGTAATTTTAAGAATTTTATTTTATTTTAAATTATCTGTTATTTTATATTATCAATAAAGTATTAATTATTATTTTTTTAATATTATTCTTATTTATTATTGTTTTTAGTAGAGTAATAATAAAAATTTAATTTGACTTTAATAAGAATAATTTAGTTAAATATAACTAATTTTTGTTAAAATTAAGATTATTTAATAATTTTTTTAATCCTTATATTATTATTTTAATTGATAGATAATTTAAAACGAATAGTGTAGATTTCAAATTAGTTAAAAAGTATTGTTGATCATGATATAACTATTTTATCTTAGAATATGTCACTCAAAATCAAGCCGAAAAAGACCATATACCTCGTACGGATTTATTGTGATTATGATTTATGAGTGTTGCTGACGAGTTGAGGGTAGGTAATTATTAATTATCATTCACTCCCTCATAACAAACTTATTTTTAAATTTTCATATGTAACTTTTATTAACTTGTTTTTTTATTAATTAAACATTTTCCTTGTTTATATTAGTTAAACATTTGTCTAATTTATATTTAAATTATTTATTTACACTCTTAATTAAATTTAATTACTTATCTAATTAAAAATTATTTTTGTTAGATCAAATTTTGACCTGCCTATTTTTCTTCTTTCTTGGTATTTTAAAACTTCCTATTAATTTTTTGACTAATTATAAGAAATAATTTTAATTTCATTAATAAGCATAATGAATATCAATAATAAACTCTTCTAGTCAAGTTGAAGAAATGAGGATGATGAATAACATTAACTTGAATAATCAACTTGATTCGTTCTCAACTACTTTAAAAGATTAAAAATAATTTGGTATAACTCATTTAATTATTTATTATTTTATAAAATTTTAATTATATTATATTTGTATTTATATACATATATTTTATTATTATAATATATAAAAATGTATTTAATATTTGTCATGTTTGTTTTCTTTTTTTGGGTTTTTATCCAATTTTGAAGAAGATGAACTTTGAAAGTAACACTTTGATATTTTTTTGTTTTTTTTTAATTTAAGAACTTGTAAACTTAGATAAAATATTTTGTTAAGTAATATTTATATATTTTTTTATTAAGAAAATTTCAATTTTTATTTATGTTTTCTATAAATTAAATGTAAAGTATATATGTAAATATACTTAAACTTGAGAGATTCATTTTTACTAACACAAATATTTATTAATGGTCATTATACTAATTAATAAAAGTCAAAAAAATATTTTCATAAAATTTTAATAGGTATTTCAAGAAATAATAAAACATTTTAATAATAAATTGAAATTTATTATGATAGAAAAATTATTAATATGAATTGAGATTATGAAACAAAATTAAATATAAATTAACTAGGTTATTAAATTATATTAAAAAATATTTTAACAAAGGAAAATTCTAAAACTAATTATTTTATTTCGTTCATAAATTCTATAATATTTTGAATAATATTATAAAATTTATTCATTTATTAAAAAATTAAACATAAATAATAAGTTTAATTATATTTAAATTTTAGATATCAAAATTAAAATTTTACTAATAGAATTATATGTTGATGGCCATCATGCTTATTAATAATTAAAATTATTTAATAAAAATAATTTGTCAAAAAATTAATAGGTAATTTAAAAATACCTAAAAAGAAGAAAAATAAAAAGATCAAAAGTTTATCTAATAAAAGTAATAAATTTTAATTGCATAAGTAATTGAGTGTAATTAAGAGTGTAAATAGACAATTTAAATAAATCCCTCAAGTGCTTAATTAATATAAAAAGTAAGTTAATAAAGGAATATTTGAGAAAATCTAAAAAAACAATTTGTTATAAGGGAGTGTTAATAGCCATTTGGGAGTGTCAAAAACCCCACGAGAGTTGAAACATATAGAAAATAGTTAAAGTTGGACCATATTGCTATATTGTTTTAAGCCCAAATTAACATAATTTATATTAATATATATGTATTTAAGGTAAGCAAAATTTTTTTTATTATTTTTATATTATATTATATATATATATATTTAAAGGATAATGGACAATTAAAATCTTAATTTTTATTAAAAGTAAATTGAAATTCTCCTTAATACATATCAAAATACTAGTACTATTTATTGTCATATCACATCTTTTAATATTAAGAGAAAATATGATATTATTATCAATGAACCTATGGCTCAGTAGTACAAGGTGTCATCTTTTAATTTAAGATTAAAAGTTATGAATTCAATCTAGTCGGAGTTAAATAACAAAAAAGATGACATTGTCATATTTTTAAAAAAATAGATATAATATGAGATTTACTACTTAATTAATAGATTTAACATGTACATATTATTTATCAATCTATAAACATTATGTTTATTTCTCGTTAAACTTGATCATGTCATTTTTTTTTTTAATACAAGAGTATACAATTCTTTTAGGGTCACTAGGATAAATTTAAGATACTAAAGAGAAAAAAGAATTTATAACATACTGTTATGGACAATATCTTTGAAGGCACATAAATAGAATTACCTTTATAAAATACAGTTAATTATAGTTTACTACCTTGTAGTTAAGCATCATTTCACTTTGTTACCCTTCGTTAACACTTTATTACCTTATGGTTTTCTTATGTTAAAATTTTAACTAAAATTCCTATTTTTCAATGAAAATTATTAATTTAGTCAATTCTCTCAAATTAAAATTAAAATATTATATTTTTATACTTAATGAAAGAAGTGCCTGTTGATTGTTATATTTGATGCCTATTTCATGAAATCTGATTATATTCAATCAATTTTCCAAATTCAACCTAAACCAATTAAAAAGTCTCCAATTTTAAGTTAATTCCCCTAAATTGAAATTAAATTTTTACATTTTATGCTTATCAAAATGAGTGTCCCTTGTTAATTGTAATATTTATTGCTTATTTTTGTGAGTTCCCATTATATTTAGCTAATTCCTACAAATTCAACCTAAACCAACTCAAATATCCTTAATTTTGTGTATTCTCATTTCTACCCTATGGGTAGGTAGGCAACAAATATAACAATCAATAAGAGGAACTCCTTTCATAAACACAAAACATAGGAATTTGATTTCAATTTGGGGAAACTGGTTCAAAATTAGGGATCTTTGAATTGATTTAGATTGAATTTGGGGAATTGGCTAAATATAACGAGAATTAACAAAAATAGACAGCAAATGTAACAATTAAAAAGAGTCACTCCTTTTGTTAGGTATAAAATATAGAAATTTGATTTCAATTTTGGATAATTTGTTAAAAATTAGAGATTTTTCAGTTAGTTTATGTTGAATTTGGGGGATTTGGCTCAATATAATGAAAGTTTACAAAATAGGTATCAAATATAACAATTAATAAGAGACACTTCTTTGTAGTTATTTGTGTAACCATTCTAATATTTGTTCCCTATAAGTAACTAATTTTTAACTTTTGTAGCTTTATTCCTTCTAAGGAGCCCATGAACTATCTGTCAACTATCTATAAGTCGAGCTTTGGCAGGGCATGGGTTGACTTCACCTCGGTTCCTTCTGAGACAAACAAGTTATAGTGGAACTAGTTTAAGGTATTAATCATACACAATGTTTGTTTGATTTACTTGATTTCCATTGTTACTAACTCTAACTTTATTGTTTCTGATGAAGACATGGTGTATTTGGGAACCCCAGTATGATAAGGAAATCCATAAGATATGATAGTCCACGTGCTCTGACAACATGTGGGCCACATTCAGAGACATATGAATTGGGAAGACCAAGGGTGAGTGGTTAGACTCGAACATCTTAGCCCAATTGAGGGTTGTTTGGGACTCCCTAGAGTACAAGGCAGCTCGGAGCGGAACAAGAAAAACCACTCCATGGATTAGGGCCGTTGTTACCATCAAGGCAAATCCATCACAACTTTTGTGAGCATAAGAGGAGGCTGGTAAGTTGTTAATAACTTATAACTTTAATTAATTGTACTTATTACTTTTTTATTATTCTAACACTTTAATTCATTATTTGTAGGCAAAAGAGTTAAGGAAGGAGCCTAATGCCCCTGAGGTCTTCTGTCATCTATAGTACAAGGAAACCAAAGGCTAGGTGCATTCATGGGCTGAGGCTACTTATGTAAGTTAACTTAAATTTTATTAAACTTTGGTATTATAGGTATATCTCTTTACGTCTGAATTAACTTCTCACTAATTATGATTTAACTCATGCAGAATTCTTTTGAGGAGCTTAGGGTCTAGACCCAGTCCTCATTTTCTTTCATTGATAACACATGTATGTGGATTGGTGTTGTTGTTGGAAAGAATAAGAAGGGGCACATTTATGGGATGGGGTCTGAGGCAGGCGTGGTGGACTCGGCTCCATTGACCCAGCTACCACCGGCCACCTAGGATTCTGAAATCTCAAGAATGTGTGACCAGGTGACGGCTCTCACACAGTGTTTGAAGTAGCACGAGTAGTTATTGAAGCATATACTCACTGGCAATGCTGTCCCTCCCCTTCGCCCATCCCCTGGCGATGAAGCCAATGATGGTGATGATGCGTCAAGTAGGGACATTTAATGTATTTTTTCACATAATATTATATTTGATGTAATTTATATACATTTTTTTAATATACTTAATAATATATTGATCAATTAGATTCACTCTGGTATGTTTTTGTTATTTTTTATTTTATTTTTAGGTTATTTTTGAAAGTTTACGGGTTAATATATAAGCCTAAAAATGAATTCTACATTAGCAGTCAATAGTAAGTTTTTGTAGAATTTCTCACGGTCAATGTCTGTGAGAAAATATTGAAAGAAAAAAAATGGCATTTTTCTCTCGAAATTTTCACAGTCGTAGTCCGTGGGCAATTACTTAAAAATTTTTTTTGACAATTTTCTTACGGATTTTCTCATAGATCCAGTCCGTGAGAAATGACAAGGGTCTGTGAGAACTTTCTCACAACCAAAAATCCGTAAGAACTTCCGCAAGAGAGTCATGAGAATGGGTCTCGAATTTGCTACTTTTCTCTTGGAGTTCTTCGCCATTTCTCACAAACTAGGTCTATGAGAAATCTCCTTACGACTTGCTTCATATAAGAGAAATCCCGTGAAAATTTTCTCACTAGTGTCATTTTCTGCGAGAAACTTTTGTTTTTCATGAGATTTTTCTCATGACTATAAATTCACGAGGAATTCTCTAAGAACGTTGCTTCTTACGAATTTTGTTAGTGAGAAAAACCTTGTTTTCTTGTAGTATGTATATGATAGTTCTTAAAACATAGCCTAATTTTTTGGTCTAAGCCCAATCCTTGGACTTAAATATAAAATATAAACTCAAATTAAATAGGATCTGACTTGGATAACATAATAGGTATGACGCTAAATATTACCTGTATGAAATACCATTCAAAATGGTATTATCTTATTACATCGATATCTTAGATGACGTCATATATCTTGCATAACAATGTATTAAATATTGGCATTTAAAATATTAAAATCAAAATAATGGTGTACTAAAAGCCTAAATTGCTCCTAAAGAAAGAAAAAAAAGAGTAATGATACTTATACACTATTTTTTCTTATAACTTTTATACATATTCTTACATTTATTATTTTATTATTATCTATCATCTATCATTATCTATCATTTTATAATATATTAATAATTAAAAGTGATGTAAAAAAAAATTATGTTAGAGTATTATTACTCAAACAAAATATCTTTCCCCCATTTTCTCTAATTCTTCTCATCATTAATGGAAACCGTTACATATGTGGAACCAAGTTTACCCCTTCCATAATTACAGATAATTTAATCTCTTAAAGGTGTGAAAATCATTGATTGCTTTCCTTTTTCTCTCTTCTTAGCTACAAGTATCAACTTTCTCGATGTATTGAACTTTTGCGAGATCCATCATCCATTTGCTTAGTGGCTGAGTCATTTTCGCCATACACACTAAACAGGGGAAACGCGGTTGTTGGTTATGGACAAAGGAGAAAGAAAAAGCTTCCATTTTCTAAAGGTGCTTTTCTCTTGACAAATGTACGTTTTAGTTACTTGCTTTCTCTTGCTCTTGCTAGTCTCTTCCCTATATTCACGCCGCTCTCGCTTCCAAATTCACACTTTCTCCTCTCCTTGCTATTTGCAAAAGCAAAATCAAAGAACCCAAAAGCCCCATTTCAGTCACCATTGCTAAATCAAACCCTTTCTTCTTCTTCTTCTTCTTCTTCTTCTCTTTCTCTGTGCTTTGACCCCGAGAGAAAGCAAAGGAAAGAATGTCAGGGTTCTCTTTCTCAAGCACTTCCAAGAACAATGAGTTCTCTGAGCTTCTCTTCCATTTCTGTTTCTCCGTTTTCTCTCACCCCCTATACTTCTCCTACTTCATCTTCTTCTCACCCTATCTCCTCAGGCTTATCTCTTTCCTTTCTCCTCTGTTCATTACCACAACCATCCTCCTCCTTGCCCTTCTCACTGTTTCTCCAAACCTTGTCTTGGAAAAGGGTGACTCTGAATTCTGTGAGTCCAAACTGGGTTTTCTTCTTTCTATTTGCCAAAATCTTATAGAGTGGCTGCGGTCTAAAGCTGACGAAAAAGATGAGGAAATTGGGTACCTTGAAGAGTTTGAAGCATATCTGGTTATGTTTCAAGCTTCCATCTTTCAAGTTTTGGAGGCCAAGTCAGAGGAAACTTGTTCAGAAGGCTATGAAGCAACAGTTGCAGATTGTTCAGTGGATGATCCAAATGTTAATTCAGGTGAAAACCCAATTGAGAAAATTGATAAGGTAGAAGCCACTAGGCCAATTGCAGAAGTAAAAAGCCTAGAAAGTTTCTTCCAAGAAAATGAAGACTCTGAAGATTTGTTTCATAAAAAGGAAGACAGTGAAGTGAAGCCAGAAGACCCAGAATTGGACAAAGCAGAAGAAAGTAAAGAGAAATTGCCTTTGAGAAGCGGATTTAAAGTGACGGGTAATGGGAACTTTGAAGCTAAAGTGAGCGCTAATTGCTATGGAGAAAATGCTGCTGCTGAAGCAAAGAAGGTGAAATCTCAAAGACTAGAACCAACTCTTGGGAGTCCAGGCAACAATTGGGTGTACAATGAACCAAGTTCAAATCTGGGAAGCTTTGGTTCAATGAGGAAAGAGAAAGAGTGGAGGAGGACATTGGCTTGCAAGCTTTTTGAAGAGAGACACAACGTTAATGGGAGTGAAGGAATGGATTCCCTTTGGGAAACTTATGAGACAGATGCAGCCAAGGTTCTGGAGAAAAGCAAGACAAAGAAGGGGAAGAAAAGTGAGGTTGAGTACAGTGAGGAGGATGATGAAGAGGAAGAAGAAGAAGAGGACATGGATGGTAAATTGTGCTGCTTGCAGGCTCTGAAATTCTCAGCTGGGAAGATGAATTTGGGAATGGGAAGGCCTAATCTTCTCAAGATCACCAAAGCATTCAAAGGCATTGGATGGCTGCACAGGCATGGCAAAAAGGGGTACCACTGAATAGATTTTTATTTTGTTACTATGAAGGAGCATAGAAATTGTGTATTTTCTCTGATGATCATAAGTAAATACGTTTCCTTTTTCATTTTCATCAGTCAATGAAGCTTCTTTTAGGTGAGTTGGGAAGGGGTGGGCAAATACTAAAACATACTAACACTTAGACAGTCCCACTTAGCCTGAATTTTGAAAGAAAAAAATTAGAGTTAATCAGGTTTGTCAACAGGTTCATCAATTATAAATAACATTAAAATTTTAATAAAAATAGTTGAGTTAGTTAAGTGAAAAAGTTAGTACATTATTATTTATTGATTGAGAGATATGATGATGTATCATTTTACCAATTAAAAAATATGATAAAAACACTATAAACTTTAAGTTTTATCTTTTTTAAAATTAGAGTTTGGGCTCAACTTCAACTTTCGTTGAAATCTTAAAGTCTAAATATAATCTCACTCAACTTCTCTTATTTATGTAAACTTTTGAATTTTTAAATAAAAAGGCAAAAAGAAAATAATATTATATTGAGTGAATATTACTTCATTTCTAAAAGATTGTGTACATAAGTTTAGTCATCTAAATATATTTTACATCACTTTAATATTTGTCACATAAAGTTTAGGCCTCATATGCTCATTTTGGAGGTTATTAATATGCAGTATGATTAAGTTAAAGTGTTAGTCAGTAGAGAGGATGCTAATAATATTGCCTGAAAAAGAAAGTTAATTTTAAATAAGCAAAGTGACGAAAAGACTTAATAGGGATACATTTTATGAATAAAAAATTAAAGTGATTTAAAATTTTGTTAAAACTCAAATCCTAGGCCTTGTAATAAAATGTAAGTCCAAATTTATTATGTTAAGTGTTAAATCCTCTTGACGTATTCAAAGAGAGTGGCACCTCTGTAGAGGAGAGTCTGTTTCAAGCAACCAAAGCAATCTTATTTTGCTGTATCATTAAATATGGTTGATAGAAAATATTTTTAATATCATGGTAATATAATATTATTGTTATTTATGTTTTGTTATATAATTTATTTTTAAATTAATTATTAAATTTAAAAAAATTATTTATGTATTAAAATATTTATGATAGTAATATTTAAATTTTTAGTATTAGGATAATATTAAAAATGTGGATAGATAGTAATTGTACTGTTGATGATGATTTGAGCATTTTTCATTAGACACGTTCTTTTGTTCTCATAGTTCAGGCATCCAATGCAAAGCAACTGCTAAAATGCCTTTTCATTTGATAAAAAACTGGACTGATGTGAATAATGAATTAAGTAGAATGAGGGCAAAGTAGCACGAACTAATTTTATCTTCTCTCTCATTCATATAAGGGGGTTACTGCCGTAGAGGAGTTTAAAATTTTTTTAAAATAAATTTATTTTTTTTAATTTTTTTAATAATAATAAATTAATTATAAGTTTAACAAAAAATTCAAAAAATGATACATTAAAAAAAAGTAAAAAAAATTTGAAGAAAAAGTAAAAATTTTCAAAAAAAATATAAAAACATCTTAAATTTTTTTTAAAAAAATACTATAAACAAGAAATAAATAAATAGTATAAATAACTAAAAAAAATAAAAAAATAACATTAAAAAAATAGAATTAGGAGGGGAGGGTAGCATAATCCCCCTACATATAATTGTTGATCTGAATCATTAAGTAGTTGCCAAAATTATGGTTTTGAGTTAGCAAGGCCGCAATTTGTTTGGATGTTCTTGTATTTTTAATATGTTTTTTAAATAAAAATATTAAATTAAAAAAAAACATGTATTTAGTGTTTTGATGTAATTATATAAAAATAATTTTACTAAAAAAAACATATGTTGCGTTTAGATGAAAAAAATATAAAAATACTAAAAAAAGTATATAAAAATTTTTTTTGAAGAATTTATGAAATATTTTAGTGGTATATTTGTTTAAAAAATTTATTGGGATTTATTTTTTTCAAAAATTACAAATCATAATTTTTCAAAATAGTACATGCTTCAACTTTTTTTCAAAAAAAGCACTAAAATAAAAAAAACATTAGTCAAACATGGATCCGAATCCCACGCAGTCGGATCCCAACTGCATGGGATCCAGTCAATTTTTGGCCGTCCAGATTAAGATGGACGGCTAAGATCCATCCGAAGATTTTTTTTTTATTTTTTTGTATGGCTCGCATATCACGATAAAATTTGTTAAAAAGTTTTTTGAACAAATTTTAGTTATCCAATCAATATTAGATAATAATGATTTGTCAATTGAAAACCGTACAGTCAATACCCTGCTTTTTGTTTTAACCCAAAATAAGTTTTTTTGCCATAAAAACAGTGGCCAAACGGGCTTAAATGAATAATTGGAACACTTCTTCATTTACATTGTTAATTTGGACTAGCGAGTGTTCAATAAACATATAAAATAATTGACGATACATAATCTGTTCTGGGCTATCCTGAGTGCTTTGGATCGAGCGTAATTGCCCCAATTAGAGATCACAGCCTACCTTAGAGAGCTCTTCACCTTAATGAGAGGTCTTCCCATTGTGTTAACCACCATCCAACAGCTTTGCCACATCAGCTATAGCGCATCACACTCTAATTACCTTCTAACCATCTCTCGACAAACAAGTGCACCTTACGGTGATTTAGTTACCTGTCAGCTAGGTTGGACTTACATGAACGAGCCGAATGAGTAAATGCCCCTTGAGCTTTGTCGTAACTTGATTTTTCAAGAGCCAAAATACTTCAAGTTTTGATTTGAAAAGAAATATGGAACAACCACCTAAAATTATTTAAAAAAGAAAATAAATTTTAAGAAAAAACCCTATTCTTTTGAAAATAAGGCAACAGTCAATTAAAAATTAAGTTACAAGAGTTTAATTATGCATGAAAAAGATGTTAAACACTTTACAAAATCTATTCCAAAAAATAATTATCTAAGTTAGTTGTGCAAACAAACATACGGTCTTTAATTATATTCATATTATCTTTACAATTATTTAAAATCACATGTTTTAAAATATAATGGAATAACTCCAAATTTTATTGTTTGAAAATATGATTAAGCACAAATAGTTAACACATGGACCTAAAAGTCACATACGGCACACTAGCACCAAATAAGTCTACGAAAACTTCAAAGTCTCACGTGCTATCATTGACATGCAATGATTATTTACGACAGGCAAAAGGATAAAAATAAACAAAACATCCAATCATGCAAATTGAATCAAATAAAGAATGTACAAACAACGATGGATCCAGGGTCCTTGGCCCCCCACCTTGGTATATATGTTTGGTATATCTCACTTAATATATTGGCAATTCTGCCTTCGCTTGGTACATGTTAGGAAGCAGGGTCAGAGAGATATGAAGGTTGAAGGGATGAGAAGATCGAGCATAGAAGGAGTTAGGCTTAAAGGATAGGCGATTAAGTTCATTAGAGTATAGTGAATCAATTGCTAATACAATTATGATCAGTTAGAGGTAAGTTGTAATAGAAGGTTCCACTAGACTAGTATTATCATTATAAATAGGATTCGTTGTAATTCTGGAAGTCAAGAAGCAAAAAATATTTTTTCTCCCAAATTTTCTCTTCTCTCTCAGAGGTTCTCTGTCCTTGAAAGAGAGGGGAAATAAATTTTTAACAAATTGGTGCTTTCATTGTGGTTATGGCAAAAAATACTCGTTCCAAAGTTACTGCATAACGGTTGGAGGATACGATTGCTAAGCTCATTGTCGTGCAAGTTGAACTCACCATTACTTAGTTCTCCAAATTTGTTTGAACAAAGTCATTCTCCTTCTTCATCGTTATCCAAAACTTACATCAAACTAGATGTTCCAAGGTTTTGACGATTTCGATCCATTAGGCCAGATCTTCAAAATTACACAATTTTTTTACCATCATAATACTCCGAGGAGTAGCAAATCACGATAGCTTTGTTTTACATGGATGGTCTAGCATTGAGCTAGTACTAAGGGATGTATAGAAATTTGCAGATTAACTCTTGGCAAGCTCACAAAAATACGAACAGTTTTGGAGTATCGGCAAGAATTTGAGAGCCTTACTAATCGGATCGTAGGTCTTGCACTGCCATTTTTGTTAGGTTGTTTTATCTTTGGTTTGAATTTCGATATTCGCTGAGAGGTGCAGGCATTACAACTAATTTCACTGTCACAGGCTGTTGGTCTTGCTAAGTTGTAAAAGGCTCAGCTTTTAGATTATCATTGAATGTACAAGCCTTGCACAATAATGAATCTAACACCGATATCACAAGTTCCAACTTCTAATACACTGCCACCATTGTTACTGGCACCACCAGCTAAAACAACCGTTAAGCAATTAACTCCGGCAAAGATGTTGGCTCGCAGGGAAAAAGGTTTATGTTTTAACTACGATGAGAAATTTTCGCCTTCGCATAAGTGTCGTTCAAGGTTTTTTTTTTCTTCCTGATCATCGATGAGGAAGAGCCTTCGAAGACGATTGAGACTAATGGTGGTGACAATTCTTTACAAGATGAACAGGAGAGTGCTTTCCACATGGAGTCATCTTAAGCACAGATTAGTTTACATGCTTTATGGGGTTAAATGACAAATGAAAATCTCTGAGTTTTAGGTCGGATCTCCAATAAGCCAGTTCAGGTCCTCATTAATGGGGTTCCACACATACTTTCATCCAATCCAAATTATCCAAGTTTCTGCAGTTAGTCGTAAGCCTAGTCACTCCACTTCAGGTGTTAGTAGGCAATGGGGACTATTTACAGTGTCGACATGTATGTTACAGGGTTCCTTTACAAATGAGTGACACAAAATTCCACGTCGATTTGCACGTGCTCTGGTTAGGTGGAATTGAGGTCGTTTTGGGCGTTCAATGGCTTAAACTTTTGGACCCTATTGTCACCCCTAACTATGCAATTTCCTTGATTGGGCTGTAAGCTACAAGGATCCACTCAATGTCAATTGTGGGTCATAACAGGCCATTAATAAAAATGTATGATTACTAAAGAGTCAGTAGCCCAATTATTCCATCTCACAGTGAGGAACGTCCATCAAGTCGAACATAGATCCAAGCCCAATGCACCCACTCATGAAAATATGTCTGTTGCTCATATTCTTCTATTTGCAATACCTGAGACTTTGCCATTGACCAGAGCAGTAGACCATTGAATACACCTGGAACTAATTGCCTCGCTTGTTAATGTACGAGCATATCGGTATCTACACTATCAATAAGTTTGTCATTGTATTTTTTGACGACATTCTCATTTATAGTCGAATGATTGAGGAACATTTGACCCATTTGCAACAAGTTTTCACGCTCCTGCAACATAATAGCTTTTATCTTAAGGCCTCTAAGTGCTTAATTACCCAATAACAAGTTGAATACTTAGGTCATGTTATCTCCTTCAAGGGCATGGCTCCTGATAGATCTAAGATTCAAGCCATGTTAGAATGGCCAAACCTAGTTTCAGTGAAAAGTTTTGCGAATTTCTAACCTTAACAGGGTTCTATCGGAAATCCATCCAATTATATGCTTAAGATGCATGTCCATGAATAGAGCTTCTTAAAAAGATAAGTTTTTTAGGTAAGAGGAATTGTCTCAAGCTTTTCACAAATTAAAGTTGGCAATGACACAAGCACTTGTGCTCGCTATTTTTGATTTTATTCATTCGTTTATTGTACATATAGATGCTTCAGGCTTAGGGATAGGCACCATTTTAATGCAAAACAAATGACTATAGCATTTTTCAGTAAACAATTTTGTCCAAGGCCTATTCAAGCTTTCACTTATATTCAAGAATTGATTGCAATCACAGTGGCAGTGAAAAAGTGGCGCCAGTATTTGTTAGGTCACCATTTTGTCATTCAGTTGACCATCAAAGCTTGAGACAACTGATGACACAGGTTATTCAGATACCGGAGTAGCAACATTACCTCATTAGGTTACTCGGCTTCAATTTTGAAATTCAATATAGACCAAGACATAATAACTTGGTGGCAGATGCTTTATCAAGAGCAGCGGAGGAAATGCAGTTTAGTCAATGGTTAGTTTTGACTATTCTGCACTTGGAAATTCTAGATAATCTCAAACAAGAATTGACCATAAACTTAGAGTATCAGGAATTGATTAAGAAAATAACGAACACACCCACAAACCGAGTGGGCTTTTCAGTAGTTGACGCCCAAAGATTGTAAGCTTCGACAAGTTATTATTCGTGAATTTCATGCTACTCTAGTTGGGGGACATGCTGGGGTGTCCAAGACTTTGGCTCGACTAAAGGATAATTTCATATGGCCGGCAATGCAAGAGGACATTAAAGCTTTGTTTGAGAATGTGCAAATAGCCAACACACTAAGGCTGTTCATCAAAAGCCTGCAGGGTTACTTCAGCCATTATAGGTAGCAGAACGAGTTTGGGAAGATCCAAGTCTTAACTTCATCACTAGCCTTCCCTTATATTAAGGACATTTTGTTATCTTAGTGGTCGTCGACCCATTTTCTAAAGCTACCTATTTTAGGACGTTATTGTATTCATTTACATCTTATAGGGGCTTAGTTTTTTTGTCAATATAGTCTGTAAACTCCATGGCATTCCTCGAAGTTAAGTATCAGATCATGATTTCATTTTTAGAAGTCAATTATGGTGTACTTTATTCAAGTTATCCGGCACCACTCTTCATTTTAGCACATTGTATCACCCGTAATCGGACAGTCAAACTGAGATTACAAATCAAACATTGCAATCATATCTTCGTGCATTTGTTCACCATAAACCATCATTAAAGGGGTAATTCCTACCATGGGCAGAGTAGAGTTACAATTTAGTCGTACATAAAGCCATGGGTATTTCACCATTTCTAGTTTGTATAGGTGTCCACCATCGACTATTCCTTAATATTTAAATAGGGCCACTCCTTTTAAAGTTGTTAATCAATTGCTCACTACAAGGGATGAAATGTTGAATCTCCTTCGAAAAAAATTACTCAAAGCTCAAGAGACCATGAAACACAATGTTGATAAGAAACGAATGGATGTTACGTTTAACATGGACGAGTGGGTTTTTGTCAAACTTCGCCCATATCGGTTGGCTACAGTGGCTGGTCGATTGCATCATAAATTGTCTAAGCATTTCTATGGCCCTTTTCACATAGAGGAATGCATGGGACCTGTTGCGTATAACCTCGCTTTACCTTCATCATCCAAAATCCATCATGTTTTTCATTGTGCATTATTAAAAATATCATGGGGTGCCACTCTGGACACACCTATTGAGCTACCTCCAGAGGCTTTAGATAATCAACCATTGTTCAAGTCGTTAACCATTGTTAGCTTCAGATGAGATATGTCTTAGCAACATCCCATACCATAAGTGTTAGTGAGGTGGAAAAGATTGTCTCCAGATGTGCTACCTGGGAGAATTGGATCGACCTTTGTCAAGAGTTCCAACTTGAGGACAAGGTGTCTTTCTGAAACCCCAAGCATGTTGGGGAGCGGGTTCAGAGAGATATGAAGGTTGAAGGGATGAGAAGATTGAGCAGAGATGGAGTTAGGCCTAAAGGATGGAACGATTATGTTCATTAGAGTATAGTGAATCAATTGTTAATGCAGTTACTATCAGTTAGAGGTCAGTTTAATAAAAGGTTCCATTAGACTGGTATTATCGCTATAAATAAGATCCATTGTAATTCCAGAATTTAAGAAGTAAAAAATTTCATTTCTTTCTCCCATCTCTCTTCTCTCGGAGGTATTCGATCTAGTTGTTTATCCTACATGTTTATGGTACAAGCATGGGTTTTAGAATTTTTAAAAATATTCAAGCTTGCAAATAGGCAGAAACAAAACACATAAGCAAATAACTCATGGTTAGAAAGAGAAGTAAAATGAATAAGAATTTCACATACCACTTGTAGTCACTTTAATATTGTAATATACTTCCCAACCAAGTGTACTAACCGCCTACTCTTTTGAAAGCACCAATCCATGGAACTTACGATGAATATGCTTAGTTATTGGAATAAACTAAAGATGAAAGAAAATAATTGATAGCTTTCAAAGTAAATTATAATGTCTCCCCCTTTGTTCCTCTTAATATGGCGTGAAGAACTTTATAGTGGGCCAATGGTACACTAAACAATTTACTTTTTCTCTTTGTCAAATATTTACTTCTATGACCACAAAAGAGAGATATTGTATATACATAATATGCTAATGCTAGGTCATGTGAGAGCATTTGAGTACAATTCAAAAACTCAATCCCTAACCATTAGGGATTTACATGTCTACTAATGGATATTATTAGATAATCAAATTATCTAATGATTTATCAATTAATAATCATATTATTAATTTTGATAATAAAATATTTTATTTAACAATGAAATATCGTTAAATAAAATATGTGTGACTTTTTAATTTGTCATGCTTGAATTAAAAAATTCAAATAAATGAATTTTACTTAATTAAATCCCTTTGATTTAGTTAGTTTTAAAGTGAATGTAGGTTACCTAAGAAATTAAAACTCTTTTAATTTTCAACATTTATTTACTTATATAATTAGGATAATTAGGTGGGAATATATTTTACCATGTCAAAGACTGATTCTCCTCCTTTGGTCGTACACCTATCCATCACATAGGGAGGAGATTGTTTCACAAGATTAAACAATTTAAACTTTGCAACAACATTAGGATAAATAAATTAATTTTATCTTAATAAAATGCTATAGTGAAAATTTCTAATTAAATGAGAATTTTATTTTATTTTTCTCAAATTCTTCAAATTAAATATTTGAACAATTCAATATTAATTTAAAGTTGTTAAACCAAAAATAATTATTAAGATAAATACTGTCTAAATTAAGACAACACTTGTCTTAATTAAGACAAACCTTTATCTTAAAATTTCATATTCTAATTAAAACAACACTTGTTTAAATTAGACAACTAATGTGAGAAATATTTTTGTCTCTTTTGTGACAAAAATGTTTCTCACATTTTCAAGTATGATTATGACAACATTTGTTTTAAAATAACTCTTTGTCTAAATTAAGATAACTCTTATCTCAATAAAGACATTAGTTGAAATGTTATCAATTAACTTTATCTTAAATATATTCTAACTTAGTGCAGATTGAATTCTCTAAAGTTAGGTGGAGAATCCGTTTGGACTTAGGAATTTCAAGCTCTAATAAATTTGAGATTATTTTAACTCATTAAGATAATCTAATTTTATTAATCATGAAGTCATTTCACCAAAGACTGGTGATTGCACTCTTAATAATTCCTAAAATTACGAGAAGTTAATGTTGAACATTGATTTGTCTAATTTGCAAACTTAGTGTTTATGAACCCTCGTATCCATCCATTGACACAAGGTAAAATTATCGTTTTACCCCTTATGTCAATTTTGCCCCATGATCTCAGATTTCATCCGATAAGTGATAGATAATCTTTTAGAACTTTTCTAAAATTATCTCGAAAAGATGAGTAGCTAATTCATCATTTCACTAAATCCAGATTTGTCACTTGTCTTCCTAAAATCACTATAAGTGATGTAATGCTACGAATTCCATTTCTTGGATTTATGTTATCAGATATTCACTTCGACTATGACTCCAACATACAAAGTCTTGACCAATGTCACATAATAGTCGTTCCCATATAGTATATCAAAGATCAAAATGGTCATGGACACGAGTCCATGATCTATCAGGATTTCGGTTTTGCCATTAGCGGATGCAATGTGTGTGAGTAACAATATTAACTTAAACTTAATATTTCACTTGATTCTATTTCATTTAGTAGTGTCATTACTTGAAGTCTACTATTTCAATGATTTGAGATTCATTATTCCTTTAGAAAATGATCTCATTTTTTCTATGGAGGTAATTTGGACACTACATTCTTAATTAAACAGAGTGACTAGCTCTATTCAGTAACTGTGAATATTATTTTAGGTTCATCTAAAGATACATATCTCCTTTTGCATAACATTTATAAAAATGTATATTGGTTTATTAGAATCTAGGAATCTTAATAGGTAGAAAATAAGACTTACATAAATAAACTCTTTGTTTATTAATATTAAAATGTATTTAAATCAAATTGGGAAATATAATTTGCTTTTCAGTGCAACCTATTCCCAATAGGAGGTTTTTTGTCCTCGAAACAAAGGAGATATAAATTCCTAATAGTACTACAACTCTGTACCATCATACGAATAAATGTTTTCTCTTTCGTAAGCCTCAGTATATGTAATTTCTGATATAAATGGTTGAGTCCAAAATATGCTGCTTAATTCTTGAAATGTAGTTTCCTATGAAGCCACGCTATCTTCTTCTCTGGACCAGTTCATGCTTGATTCTACATCATTAAAAGCGAAGGAAACAAAGTTGTCTTCTTCTGTGGACACCAACATTGAGCTTTCTAATATATTTTGGGACTTAGCAGCAACATTAATGTTATCAGATTTTGAATGTTCTAAATTACTATCACTTGGCTTCTCAAGTCTCAAATTTGGCTTCTTGATCTCCTTGTCCTTGTGGTTTGAGTGCTTCTGTAGTTGGCTATGCCAATGGATCTTTATCTCGTCATTTGTTCTTCCAGGTAGTTTTTCAGCAATCAGTGATCCTCTGTGAAGGGAAATAATTATATTTTTGTTAAATTTGATTAGAAAGTATATTGGGGCATTGCAAAAGTTTCTATTAGTAGTTTATTGAGATGATAATTAATGAACCAAAAAGATAGTTGTTTCCATAATTTCCTTTTAAAGTAAAGATGTTAGTCATAATTACCAATATTTTTTGTTGGCCTATCTTTTTTCTCTTGGGTCTTACCAAATTTTTTTGACTCTCCTTCTCTCACACAATTCGGTCCCTCCCTTGGGTGATTTCTGAATCCATCAATGTGTACAAATTAATGGAAAAAAACAATACACAAAGATGGGAAGCATGCATACCTTGGTTATGGGAAAAACTACAGTTCCATAGAATTAAGTCTAGTGCTACGACTCTCACAAATGAACACTGGAGTGTTTATTTCATCTACATGTAAATCAAAATTTAATTATGTTTATATGTAAACAAAACTAATTTGTGAAGGCCGTAGTACTAAATTTAATGCTACGTTAGTATTGTAGTTTTTCTTGTTGGTTACAATCTCCCACACAAAAAGCGATAAATACTAGAGAGAAGATTACGTACCATGACTACCATATCCACAATTTATATCACAAACCAAAAGCAGATAAAAGTAAACAAAATAAACAAGAAAAAGAGAAAACATATCTTCCATAGCCACACCCCATGGTAGCACTCAAAGGAACAAAAATAGAAGAGAAATTAATAATGTACAAAATTTATATCCAAATATTATAAATAAAAGAAAACAACAAACATCAACAGATTTTAGGTGTTGCTACAACAACAGAATTATGGCCTACTTGGGTGGACTTAAAAAACAAGGTCTTCCATAAAGGTGTTTCAATTAGAAAAGTTTTTATTAGAAGTGGAACTTATTTTGTGTTAAATGTAATAATTGAAAAATACTTTTAAATTATAAAAGTTGTCTAAATGCAAAAATGCAAAATTAATTTTTACTGATAAAATTACCTCCAAATATGGGTTGTAATTAGTAAATATTAAAAAAATATTTTGTCCAGAAAATTTCATTAAAATATGACTGAGCATTCTTATCTTTATTTATTGCATGGAATTTTTTTTTTTAAATTTACAATTTTTAGCTTAAGAAAAAAATATCATTTTGTGCTTTTTTAGTTGCTTGTGCTTTTTTCATAAGTCTATTAAATCATTCTTTTTCACTCAAGAAGTACTTTTTAAAAAAAGAAACTTTTTCTCAAAAAAAAAAAAAATCCAAACGGGCCCTTAATTACAGCAACAACAAAAAATGCTGCAGCAACAAAAACAAGATTAGGAATTATCTACAACAACGAAAATTACTGCAGCTAAAGAAAAAAAAAATACAGCAAAGAAACCAAGCGCAATAGCTAAAAATCAGAAAAATGGAAAGAACGTAAAATAGCAAATCAAAACACAAATAAAACATCAAAATTATGTTAGGGAAACGGAAAAACGCATTAAAAAAAGTGGAAGAAATGAATTAAATTAAGTCACAAAAATAAGAAATAAAAGAAGTTAATACTGTAAAAGGGCAATGCACAAAGAAAGAAATGAAAACTTACTAAGTGGATGAATAATCAAACCAAAAATTTAAGGCATGCTAATGACATGTTTAAGCATGAAAACTGAAAAGCAAGAGAGGAACGTGACAAAATGCATGGGAAAACAACCCAGAAAAATCAACAAAATTATGGCATATTTGGGCATACGCACGCATATAGAAAACAAACCAACCAACCTAGAAAATTATGGTTCATTTTCCATATGTTTAGGCATAAATCAAAGTTAAAAATAAATGAAAAAAATGCTACCATTTTACCAAGAAAATTGGTCCAACTCTAGCATGAAATCAAACAATTAGTTCAAACCAAAACAATCTTTTTATTAAAACAACTACAATGTTGTAATAATCCCATTATAATTATTTGAAGGTTTAAGTCCAAAAGCAATAAAACTAATTGAGCCAAGAATTTATAAGGCTAGAAACAAAACTCCAAGGCAACTTTTTAGGCATAGAATTAGGAAAAACTAAAGTCCTCAATCAGTCTCAATCAGTAATAATGCTACTTCATTTTAAGACTTCAAATTAAAAACTAAAATGGCAAAACAAATTAGCCTATTGGGACAAAATGATGCAGAGTGAGGTGAGAAGACGTAGTGGGGTCGGGGTCCTTGGAATCTCACCAAGGAAAAGAAGAGTCTCACTTTCTCTGCTAAGTGTATATCAATAAAATTCAACTTTGCCATGTATTTCGTAGAATATCCTTTAAATAGGATAAAAACGTACAAAAATGAAAGACCTCAAAGTTTGAAATGCTAGTCATTTATCAAGTTAACTTTTGAAATGATAATTGTCTAACAAGCTAATTGATGACTAAAGATTAACATTGAATGAAGGAATTCAAATTTGAAAGGAAACGTGCATGGTTAAAGAACATCCATGCAAATTGAAAAACAAACTAGATAACAACTACATGATCGAATCCTCTGGAAAATGCTTGGTCCCAAGTAAAGGTGTGTGCATGGCCAACTCACATAAATTCCCGTCCATTGGAAAATCACTTGACTCTAGCGAGTGGTGAGCCTAATAAGCTTTATACAGGTTGGGGTTGAGGCATTGAACTTCATTTGACTCTAGCCAGATGCAATCCGATAGGGGTCTGTGTTTCCATTTGACAAGAAACTTTTGATACCCATCATTTCTTGTTGAGACGAGTGCATCATTGAGTATATCATCTATCTTCTCTTTGAGCTGCTTGTAAGTAGGAAGTTTGGGAACCAAGTGTTGTTCATCGAGTTCATCATGGTAACCTTTGTAACTTTGAAGGTCTTCCACATTGAAGATAGGGCTGATTTGGAGGTTGGATGGAAGGACAAAGAGATAAGCATTAGTTACCAACCGTATGATGATTTTGAAAGGACTAGGGTGTCTTGGGTTTAACTTATGGTAAAAGTGTGGAGGGAAGCATTCCTTTCTTAGTCATATTAAAACTTGATCATTGACATGGAATTCTACCTTGCATTGGTTCTTATCTGCTTGCGTCTTGTAAATAGCTGTATTGGTTGCCAATTTTCTGCGAATATCTTCATGTAGGGATGGATGTGGGCAGCAAGTTCTTCACCCCCAATACTAGTTCTGGATGTGATTGGGAGGGGAATTAAATCTACTGGTTAGTAGGGTTTAGATTCCAGAACATCTTCAAATGGCGATAAACCAGTAGTTTGATTCATAGCACTATTGTAAGTGAATTTTGCATGGGGTAGGATTAGATCCCAATAGCAGACATGATCACATACCAGACATCAGAGAAGGTTTCCTAAACTTTGGTTAACTACCTCAGTTTGGCTGTCGGTTTATGGACAGAAGTCACTAGAGAATTTTAAACGGGTTCAGAGCTTAGCCCACAGTGTTTTCCAAAAGTAGCTAACAAATTTTACATCCCGGTCAGAAGCTATAATCTATGGAAGGCCATGGAGATGGATAATTTCTAGAAAAAAAAAGGCTAGCAATTCATGAAGCATCAAAGGTCCATGAGCAAGGGATAAAGTGGGACATTTTGGAGAATCTGTCCACAACAACAAAAATGGAGTCGTGACCTCGCACAGTTTTTGGCAATCCCAATATGAAATCTATATTGAGATCGTCTCATGGAGAATGGGGCTGTGGGAGAGGTATATACAAGCCAGCATTGGATTTAGTTCCCTTTGTTAATTGACATGTTCGACATAGTTTAATAACTTTGGAAACATCTTGTTGCATTGATGGCCAAAAAAATCTGTCCTCCAACATAGATAAAGTCTTGTCCCTTTTGAAGTGCCCAGCTAAGCCTCTACCATCAATTTCCCTTATCAAGTGTTCACGTAGGGAAGATTGTGGAATACAGAGGCATGTACCTTTGAACAAGTAGCCCTCTTGTTGGTAAGCATATTGGGCTTTAATTTCTTCAAACCCCACAACATAGGAAGAAAGCATAGTGATGCGATTTTCAACTAAGAGCATTGGCCACCTTGTTTTATACTCCAGATTTATGTTTCAGAAAAAATGAAAATTCTTATAAAATAGCTACCCATCTAGTATGTTTGGCACTTAATTTCTTTTGGGAATTAATGTGTTTTAAGGAATCATGATTAGTAAATAAAATAAATTCCCTATGCCATAATGTCTCCAATGTTTCATGGTTTGTACGAGAGCATAAAATTCAAGATTATAGGTTAAGTACATTTTCTTAGCCTCTTTTAACTTTTCACTAAAAAAGGCCATCGGATGTCCGAGTTGACTAAGAACTCCACCTATTCCAATACAGGAAGCATCCTAAGCAACCTCGAATACCTCCTCAAAATTAGATAGCTTTAAGACTGGTGCTTGGCATAAACAAATCTTTGTTTTCAAATGCTCGAGTTACAGCTAGGGTGTAATTGAAGGGACCTATCTTTATGCATTCAGAAATGGGAGCTATTAACGTACTAAAATTGCGGAGGAACTTCTATAAAAGGTAGCCAGTCCATGAAAACTTCTCACTTCATGAACATTAGTGGGAATGGGCCATTCTTTAATTGCTTTTATTTTTGTACGGTCTGGTTCCACACCTTCTTTTGATTTAATGAAGCCTAGGAAAGGAAACTAGGTAGCTTCATAGGAACATTTTTTGAGGTTGATGTAAAGCTTTTCTTGTCTTAGGACCCGAAAAATTTGAGGTAAGTGATTTTCATGATCTTTTTGATTTTTGCTAAAAATTAGAATATTGTCAAAATATACAACCACAAATATACTAGAGAAAGGTCGAAGTACCTGAGTCATTACTCTCATGAACGTGCTCAAGGAATTTGTAAGTCCAAGGGCATGGCTGTCTACTCATACAGTCTATCTTTTGTCTTGAACATTAGTTTCCACTCTTCACTACGTCTAATACGAATATGATGATAACTACTTCGCAGGTCTATCTTAAAGAAAATTTAAGAGCCATGCAACACATTCAATAGGTCATCAAAGTGGGGAATTGGGAATTTGTATTTAATAGTTATTTTGTTTATGGCTCTGCTGTCTATAAACATATGCCACAACCCATCTTTTTAGGTGTTAAGAGTGCTGGGACTGTACATGGACTTATGCTTTCTTTGATGAAGCCCTGTGAAAGTAGTTCTTGAATTTTCCCTTGCAACTCTTTGTGTTCTTTGGGATTAAGTTTGTATGCAGGCAGGTTTGGTAAACTGGAATCTAGTACAAAATTTATGGCATTTTATATGTCTCGAAGGGGTGGAAGTGAATCTGGTAATTCAGTGGGGACCACATATGAAAAATCCTCTAGTACAGCTGTAAAGTTAGGTGAAATAGTTGTTTCAGCTGATGATGCTATTTCCCTAGAAATCAACAAGAATACAACACCTCTTTCTTTGCTTTCTTCTTCAAATCTACAAATAGACAGAGTTCTATGATTGCTTAAGTTCTCTGTGTGCTAAAAGTCAGATATTTGCATAGGTTTCAAGATAATTTTCTTACTCCTATACTGTAATGAATAAGAATTAGTAAAACCATCATACATGACCTTTCTAGCATACAACCAAGATTTACCCAAGAGAACATGGCATGCTTTCTTTGGTAAAATATAACACCACACATCTTCATGGAAATTTCATCCAAAGGAGAAGGATAGTAAGCACCTGGCTTTCACAAAGATAGAAGTATCATCTATCCAACTTACTTAGTAGGGCATTTCTAATTCTTGGGGTCCTGGATTTTGGATCTGATACTAAAAACTGATGCAGAGTAAGGTAGGAAGGGGTAGTGGGGTTAGGGTCCTTGGAATCTCATTAAGGCAGAGAAGAGTCTCGCTTTCTCAGCTAAGTGTATATCAATAAAATTTAACTCTGCTATTTATTCCATAGAACCTCCTTTAAACTGCCTCACTCTTATATACAACACTTAACCACCCAATGCCTCCAATATGGGACTTCCAACATTCCCCTCATGATGGAAGATTAGACATTTCCAGATCAAATAAAGTGAACCTAGTCACCACAAACCTAGCATTGGCCTTGGTCCTAGTCTCAGGTCTCCACATCCGATACGATATTGAAAAAAATTGGGTCGGCCTAACTCATCCTTCTAAAATTGTCTTGGAAAGTGAGGACTTTCTCACCCTTATGTACAACACTTAAACAACCAACGCCTTTGTATGGGACTTCCAACACCCTCTATGACGGAAGACTAAACATCTCTAAACCAAAGAGCATGAACTTAGTCACCACAAACCTATCGTGCAATATAGCACTTTAATATCATATTCCCTTTTGTCACCAAATCCTAATCAAATTTTTTTTGAAGCATAAACTTCATTCTTCTACCACCACTGCGTTGCAAAATATAGTTGATGTGGGAATTTATTTCACACATTTTCTTAGCCTTAAGTACTTTGTTTTAGGGTGCTTTGTGTATTCTTGGCTCATTTGTCTAGGATCTTAGGTGTATTTTACATGTACTTGATTCTTGGAAATTTTAGATTTCTTGTAGGTGTTTGATTATGGGTTTGGGTTGAAATTGGACTAATGTGAAGAGGCATAACTTAGGTTAGGCTTAGAGATTTAAATTCATGTTGAGCTGATTCAAGCAACCCAGAACATTGTTTAGTTTTTTTCCTATTTCTATGGTTATAGAACTTCGTTTCAAATGTTGTTTATCTTGTTAGAAAGCCAAGATGAATGTCTACAATTGTTATGAAGAGCTCCAAACCTAATTCTATTGTTTTGAAGTCCAAATATGAGCAAAAATAGAAGAGTCTGAATCTTCCATAAGCCCAATTGCATCCCAGACCTTGTGTCAGTTCTCAAGTTGTATCTAGAGTTCTAGAAGTTTGAATTTAGCAAGGCCAATTGCATTGGAAAGATGAGAAAACTTGCATCAAACACCAAAAGATGTATATTTGGTGCTCTAAACACAATTGGAGGTCAGCTGATAAAAGAGGCACGGGCGCCGTAGCGCTCAAGAGATGGTGCCACGGTGCCCACACGATGTTAGGCCGCTGCAGTGCCATCTCCCCTATACTTGCAAATATTTGAAATCATGGTGCCGCAGCGCCCAAGAACTGGTGCCATGATGCCAATGACTAATTCCTTTACCCCTTTTGACATCATAGCTCCCATGGTGCGAAGCTGCAGTGCCTAGGTGTCAAATTTGATAAATATCTAAATTGGACCAGTTTAGAGCAAAGTTTTGTGGCTACAAGGGAGTTCTTGAAGGAGTAAAGCTAGGAGATCAAGTTTTTTGAGCTATCATTGTTTTTTTCATTCTGAATCTCTTACTTTTCAGCTTTGGAAGTCTTAATGTTGGTTGCATTTTTGACTCTTCTTGTTACAACTCTTTTAATGGAGTAGATTTTTCATCTAGGATTACAATTGGAACCCACTTGTAGTATGACTTAATTATATTTCTTATTAATCTCAATAAATTATTATTAATTGTTTTTTCTATTTGTGCTTAATGCTTTCTAATTGATTAATTAATTGAATTGAATTATGAAACCTTAATGACTTTGGGAAAAGGAATTTGAGTTTTTGCCTTAGTTAGAGAAACATATGATTAATGAGCTGTAGCATTAAGATCATGTAAGATAGAAGTATACTTATATGACATGTGTAGCCATAGGAAGAGTTTACATTTAACGAATTCTTGATTAATAGTTACTCATAGGAATATAGGGTGCCTTTGATTAAGGATATTTTTAATTGACCATCGAAAGAGGGTTTTAGATAAATTAGAACTCTTGGCTTACAATTGAGATAATTAATTCAGTGATGGAGGAATGAATTAAGGCTTATGAAGTGTGGGGGAAGATTATAGTCCTAGGCTTTTCAAACTTAGTAAAATCCATCTCCTAGTTGACTGCTTAGCATTATTTTTAGTTTGTTTCTCTTTAATTGAATTAATTGCAATTGGTTAGTTTGATTAAGATTGGGAATTAAAGATAATTTCTATAATTAATAGTTTAGTAACAAATCATTGTAGGAACGGTACTTTACTTATTACTTGTTAGACAATAGCGTGCACCTGTGTTGTGATTTTGGACAACAATAATCAAAACATATAGACTAACATTGTGATATTTTAATAGAGATGATAATAATATTCATGACTATGTAGGGAAACAATTTGCTCTGATACCATATGTAAATTAAGTACACAAATTGTCTATAACATCATAGTGTGAAAATAGTGGAAGCAAATATATCACTAACCTCCTATCATAACTAATAAATGAAATCAAGACTTCTTTACAAGTCTTCTAATTTAGTGACAATTCTCAGTATGGTAAAGGGTGTTTAAATTGCATGAATTAGGGACTTGTAAATAGTGATATTTATAGATGTTCTTCCATCAAGGACATTAATAACACTTTAACACAAGAATAAGAATTGAATTCTTGTTTAATAGTCACTAAATAAGTTGTTCCCAATAATATTATGAAAACTAGTAAATAGCCTTTTATTTGTGAATTAATAATGTTTAAGTACCATTAATAAGAAAATGAGTTACAATAGTTACAATGCTATCACTTTGTACCTATAGGACCCTTCAACGTTTTGGCTCCAACACTCTTGAATTGACCTCCTAACTTAGCATTGTGTCTCCAAAGTGAATAAAAAAAGATGGCATTGTGTATCCAAAGTGAATAAAAAAATAACCATCTTTTAGGCTTAAGTGCAAGTCAAGTTCTGAAAGGAGAATGGGTTTATGATCTGACCCCAATATCTTCAACATCTTTTGTGTACTGGCCTTGCCCATCTCCCCTCTGTTATTCCACGTAAAAGAAGGGTTAGAGATAGAAAACTCAACTAAGGCCAAATCAAAAACAAACTTGACTAGCTCGGTTAAATTTTTTTTTTATAGATAATTTTTCAATGTCAAGGAACTGAGAGGGTTGGAACTTTCAACGTTGAAGTCAACTAATACTTGGTATTAAGAAATGTTCTACTTGATCTAATGATGTTGAATGCCTAATTAATTACATGTTGTCAATAAATAAAATAATATTTTCATATATTTTAGTAATATTCATTATAAATTTAAATCAACATTATATATACTAATAATAATATTAAAATTTTTAAAATTTTTTAATAAAATTGTTAAATGATAAAATAAATAAAACTCTATGTGTTACACAGATGTGGACACTAATTATTATTAAGCAACTTTAACAACTATCTTATTGTCTAGAAATAAAGGTGAAAAAGAAAAGAATTATCTCATTGTGTTTTTGGACCGTATAAGTATATGAAATAATTATATGGAAGAGTCAAATTTTATGTTTAATTTTATGACAAATTATTAAATTTAAGATTTAAACACTTAAAAATTAACAAAATTTAAGCCTTGTATAAAACCGTCTTCCTAATTCTCAAAATGATACAAATGAACTAGATTGTTCCCGGTCCTCTCGTACTAGGGAAAGGTCCTCTCAATACTCTAACGCCCACACCGGAAATGGACTGAACTGTTTCACGACGTTTTGAGCCCAGCTCACGTACCGCTTTAATGGGCGAACAGCCCAACCCTTGGAACATACTACAACCCCAGGTGGCGAAGAGCTGACATCGAGGTGCCAAACCTTCCTGTTGATGTGGATTTTATTTGTTAAAAGCTCAAATTTAATTTGGCATATATATTAAATAAAGAAGCTTTAACTTAATTTTTTTTTTGAATGTGCTTAAGTTAGATGTGCTTTTATTAAAAATAGAAGCTATTTTACTGATGCAGTACATACTTTGATAACCATCTGGATGCATGGAGTTTATTTCAGGTCATCCATTTCTCAACCACATGTTGGTTGCTGCTATGTTTATATTTTAGTCTATCTTATGCTTGTAATATTTATGTCCGTTTTGTCGTTTATGCCTAGCTGGCTTGTTGTTGTAGTTTTTGGGTTGTCTCTGGATGAAGCAGTTTTGGAGTTTTCAAACAAGTTAGGTTTATATTAAACAGAGAGATTCTGTATCTTATTACTCTAAGAGTCTAGTGTAAGGCTGTGTTCAAGGAGATTAGTTATGTTGTGATTTCAGGACTCAGTAATTATATCCATATTGCCATATTATCCAGTCATAGATCTTGGTTATTGTCTTTTGTGTGATTGTTTACGCCATTTTGGTATCAGAGCCTCCAACGAATAACCAATATGCCAGTTACTCGAAGTTCAAGCTCCCAAATAGGGGTGAATACTATTGAATCAAACCAGCCTAGTATTCAAGATCAAATCTCTTAAATGGCAACTCTTTTGGGGTAAATGAGTCAGTGATTAGACGTGATGGAGCATGCCAGGAATAGAGACGAGCCCAGATCTAGAATTAGAAATGAAGAGGAAGATTGTAGGAATGGAATACTGAGGGATACTGAAAACCAAAATCAGAGATGGCAAGGGAGAGCCAATGAGTAAGGGGATCCTTATTTTCAATCAGGAGGGAGTGGGGGCGATCAAAATCAACTAGATGAAACAACCAAGAGGGTAAAGGTTAAAATACCTCGAGTTCTATGAAAAAATCGATCCTGAAGTGTTCATAGACCAGTTCATTGCTGTTGAGGACTACTTTGACTGGTTCCATATCACAGAAGACAGAAGGGTCAGGTATGCAAGAATGAAATTCAAAGGAAGTGCTAGGGTGTGGTGGAATAGCTTGAAAGAACAATTACGCCATGTTCATCATCCCATTATCATTGATTGGGAAGAGATGACAGAGAAAATAAAAGAAAAGTATTTACCTTTAGATTATGAGAATATGATGTTTGAAGAACTCCTATACTTGAAACAAGGCATTTATACTGTCGAGCAATACACTGAGAAGTGGCATGACTTGACTCTCATAATTGGAGTAACTGAAACCGAACAGCAAGCACTCACTAGATATCGTACAGGACTAAAACTGAAGATTAGGAAGGAAACGCTCAATGCTAGACTCATGAATGCTGATGACGCTTTTTAGTTTGCCATTCGGGTGCAAAGGGAACACAATACTAACAAAGAGAAGAACGTGATAGCTGAGGTAAAAAAATATAAACCTACCCTATATAACCATAAACTTCAACAAAGTAAGACCAGTTGGGGAGATTAGAGAGGGAAGGTGCCAGTCACAGGAGAGGGACCGCAATGTTACAAGTGCAAAGAATTTGGGCACTATGCAGTTGTTTGTCTGACCAAGGATAAAAGACTGGCATATATTTATGAGAACGATATGGTGGTATTAGAAAACACAGAGGAACCAGATTCTACAAGGGTCGAGAAAGACAAAGAGGGGGATGAAGAACATGCAACGGCATCTGAACTACCCATTTGTTTGATTAGGCGTATACTTATGGGGCAGAAGCATGAGGTACACATAGGGAATGAATGGTTGAGAACCAATATATTCCATACCATATTTGAAACACAAGGGAAGGCTATTTATGTGATTATCGATAATGGTAGCAGAATGAATGTCATATCAGAATTGGCTGTGCAGAAGTTAAATTTAGTAATAGATGCACACCCACAACCTTACCAAATAAGATGGGTAGATGATGGAAATGCCATACAATTGAGGAGGCGTTGCTTAGTGAAAATCTCTTTGGGGAAAAGATATAAAGACCAAGCGTGGCGTGACGTAATTCCAATGATAATTTGTCATATGCTGCTAGGCAGGCCATGGTTGTATGATAAGAGAGCTAGGTATGATGGGTTCAACAACGCTTACTCTTTCACTATAGAGGGCAGAAAAATTATTTTAGATCCATTGAAAGTGTATGGTTTTGAAGAGAATGAGGAGGATACCCTCATTGCAATCAGAAATTTATCAAGAACTATGGAAGTACGAAATGTGGTCATTTTGATAGTCACCCGAGAGCAACAGCAAGGGACCACTAATAACCCAAAAGCACTCATAGATATTCTGAAACAATTTGATGAACTCATGCCCGAAGAGATACCCAACCACCTACCACCAATGAGGGACATACAACATGCTATTGATCTAGTACCGAGAACCAATCTCCCAAACCTTCCTCATTACAGAATGAGCCCTTCTGAACACCAATAACTCACAAGATAGATTACCCAACTATTACAGAAAGGTTTCATCCGAGAGAGTTTAAGTCCTTGCTCTGTACTAGTATTGCTCACACTTAAGAAGGATGGCAACTGGAGAATGTGTGTGGATAGTAGGGCCATCAATAAGATCACTGTGCGATATAGATTTCTTATCCCAAGACTTGATAATATACTTGATGTTTTGAGTGAGGCTACTATATTCACAAAGCTGGACTTAAGAAGCGGATACCACCAAATTCGCATTCGTCCGGGTGATGAATGGAAGACCGCATTCAAAACCAAAGATGGGTTGTATGAATAGGTTGTAATGCCATTCGGTTTAACCAATGCTCCAAGTACTTTCATGCGAGTGACGACGCAAGTATTGAAACCATTTCTGGGAAAGTTTGTTGTAGTTTATTTCGATGATATTTTTATATTTAGTCATAGTGAGAATAAGCATTTAAATCATGTGGAACAAGTGCTACAGATTCTAAAATAAGAACAACTTTATGTGAACAAGACCAAATGTTCATTTATGCTAGATAGAGCATATTTCTTAGGTTTCATAATTTCTCACAAGGGGGTGGAAGTAGAACCAGCCAAGGTACACGCCATTGAAGAATGGCCCATACCCAAAATCATATCAGAAGTGCGGAGTTTCCATGGGCTAGCAACGTTTTATCGAAGGTTCATTAAAGGTTTTAGCACCATTATGTACCCAATTACTGAATGCCTGAAGGGTAACCAATTTGAGTGGTCAAAATCAGCAGCAAAGACCTTTGAAGATATTAAATTGAATATGAGAAAAACACCCATATTAAGATTACCAAACTTCTCCAAACTATTTGAAATAACTTGCGATGCGTCCCAGGTGGGCATTGGAGGGGTGTTGAGTCAAGAGGGGGATCCCATAGCCTTCTTTAGTGAGAAGTTAAATGAAAGTAGGAGGATGTATTCAGCTTATGATATGGAACTTTACGCTTTGGTCCAAACTCTCAAACATTGGAGGCCTTATCTCCTTCATCAGGAATTCCTGCTATATACTGACCATGATGCTTTGAGACACATTGATTCACAAAGTAAACTGAATTCTAAGCTTGCTAGGTGGGTGGACTACATACAACAATTTGAGTTCATAATCAAACACAAGGCGAGAGTGGAGAATCAGGTGGCAGATGCCTTCAGTAGAAGACTATACCTTCTAAACATGATATAAGTGAATTCAAGTGGCTTTGAGAGCCTAAAACACCAATATGCTCAAGATGCTGAGTTTAGCAAAGAGTGGAAGGACATTATCACTAATGATTAGCAACCAAAGGGTGAATTCTCCACAGTTGATGGGTACTTATTCTCAAGCAATAGATTGTGCATTCCCCAAAGCTCCTTGCAAGAATTTATTATAGTAGAGCTTCATGGGGGAGGGCTAGCAGGCTACTTTGGGAGAGACAAAACTTATGTTACGGTGAGTGACAAATACTATTGGCCCTGAATGTGTAGAGATGTACACAAGGTAGTGGATCGATGCAGGACTTGCCAGTTGTATAAAGGTTCCAAACAACCCACAGAGCAATACTCCCCTTTACCTATTCCAGAGGCACCATGGCAGGATCTTAGCATTGATTTTGTGTTGGGGTTACCAAAGACTATATGCAGGAATGACTCTGTGATGGTAGTAGTAGACCGATTTACCAAGATGGCACACTTTGTTACATGTCACAAAACTTTTGATGCTTCTCAAATAGCAAAATTATTTCAATAAGAAGTTATTCGACTCCATGGAGTACCCAAAACTATTGTGTCAGATCGTGATGTCAAATTCATTAGTTATTTCTGAAAGACTCTCTGGGCCAAGCTGGGTGCCAAGTTAATGTTCTCTAGTGCATTTCATCCGCAGACCGACGGACAAACAGAAGTACCCAAGAGAAGTATGGGAAACTTACTTAGATGCTTGTTGATAGATCACATAGCCACCTGGGATTTAATCCTGCCACATGCTGAGTTCGCCTTTAATAACCCAGTAAATAGATCCATGGGAAGTACTCCTTTTGAATTGAATTATGGGTTCAAACTTAACCTTCCTATGGACCTACACTCAATCACCTTGCCCCCTAGACCCAATGTTGTGGCTATTGACTTTGCAGAACTCATGCAATCTATGCATAAGGAGTTGAAACAGCATCTGACCATAACGATGGATCACTATGCCATTGCAGCCAATTCGGGAAGACACTTCAGACAATTCAAGGAAGGAGATGAAGTGCTTATTCACCTCAAGTCTGAGCATTTTCCCCTGGTAGTACTACCAAGTTACATGCGCGTAGGGCCAGACCATTTAAAATCATTAATTAGCTTGGAACTAATGCCTACGTTGTTGGGTTGCCCGATGATCTGCACATCAGCCCTGTGTTTAACATTGAAGACCTTACCAAATTTTGAGGACATGAAGCCGCCCAGAGTGCCTTGACAATGGATGAGGTTCATCTCAACCTACCCCTCGTTTGCCTCCAATTGAGAGAGCCAAGGAAACTGTAGCTGCAATCTTAGAGCATCAATTTGTTTCAACCTGTTGGGGAGGATACCGTAAGTTCTTGGTTCAATGGGACAAGCATCCTAAGAGTAAGGCTGCTTGGCTTCCAGTAAAGGAAGTCCAACACCTGCACCCACAACTTTTCTCCTACTATGTGCAAACATACTTGCTGGAGTCAAGTCTACTGAGTGAGGATAATTGATGCAGTGCATACTTGGATGACCATATGGATGCACGAAGTTTATTTCGGGTCGTCCATTTCTCAACCACGTGTTGGTTGCTACTATGTTTATATTTTAGTCTGTGTTATGCTTGTAATATTTTATGTCTATTTTGTCGTTTATGCCTAGCTGGCTTGTTGTTGTAGTTGGTTTAAATGCTTGGGTTGTCTCCGGATGGAGCAATTTTTGGAGTTTTCAAACAAGTCAGGTTTATCCTAAATAGAGAGAGTATGTATCTTATTACTCTAAGAGTCCAGCATGAGGCTGTGTTCAAGGAGATTAGTTCTGTTGTGATTTTAGGACTTAGTAATTATATCGATATTGTCGTATTATCTAGTTATAGATCTTGGTTATTGTCTTTTGTGTGATTGTTTATGCCATTTACATTTGGATGCAATAATTGAGAAGTACTTTTAAATTATATAGGTTGTTAAGGTACAAAAAAAGTAAGTATTTTTTATTGATGAAATTACTTAAAAAGACATGTTAGGTGTGAGTTGTAATTCACAAATATTAGAAGAATATTTTTGTTCAAAAAATTTCATTAAAAGATGACTAGTAATTCTTCTATTTTATTTATCGTATAAACTTTTTTTTGAGGTATAATTTTTAACTTAAAAAAATATTTTATGCTTGTGTTTTTTTATAAGCTCATCCAAAAAATATTTTTCACTCAAGAAGCAGTTTCTGAAAAAAAAAATTGATCCAAAGAATCCTTTAATAATTGTTATAAAAACTAGGGATTGGATCCCTAGTAAGTCCGAAACACCTACAAAAACTGGTGGCTAGGGAATCAGTAAAAAAACTAGTAAACCGAGATCCAACCAAAAAAATCAACCGATTTACTGATTCATCGGTTTTTGTGATTTTTTTGTGGTAATTTTTTTTTAAAGGAACAGAATAGAAGAAAAAGAAAAGATCAGATAGGGGAGCATAAGTGTCTTTCCCTTCCCTCTGAGTTGAGAGGCTGAGCGAAAGTCTACTAACTATTGGACTATACCTGACTCTTGTTGTCTCTTTTGCTTTCGATAATGCTTTGTTCGTCATCGCTGCCAAATAAAGCTTGGCGCACTAAAAGTAGATAGTATACTAGACGAAATGGTTCAAACTCATTGAAATACCAGAAGGGGGAAGGGGTAGAAGGAGGCGGGTGGGGTAATGGGTATTTGGAATAGAAGGCAAAGGGGTGGGGTAGGGGAAGACGAGTCAATGGGTTTGGTAAATAGAATATGGGGTTGCGGACGTTGTATGGAAAATAGAAGCCAGATGAAAATCTTACAGAATATCAAGGTAAGTAATTAATTGTTAATTATTCAAATTTGGAAGGTTTTAAGCTTTTAAAATTATTTAATTTATTTAATTTATTTTTGAATAAATTTAATTATTTAAATATTAATCATGTTATAAAAATATATAAAGAACTAAGAAATATTATAGGAAAAGACTTGTACTTATTTAAATTAATATTAATATATATAAAATATATTAATTCTATGAGTTAAATGATTATAAAATAAAGTATAAATAATTATATCGAGAGTTATAATAATTAATTAATTACTAATATCTTAATATATACACTTTTACATGTTAGTATATTACTATATATATATAAATTAAAAAAATAAAAAAAATTAGTTAATTTAAATTTAATTCAATTACAATTTCATTTTAATTGAATTACTAACATGTGATTTTCTGTCTTCATTAGTTTAATATCCAATTTTTAAAACATTATCTTTAATACTTAACTCATTAAACTTTAAAACGTCTTGATTATTAGTTAATTAATATAATTTTTATTTATATATGAGTTTATAAACAATTATAAAACATTAAAATAATTTATATATAACTCAAAATAAAAGTTACATAATATAAAAATTTATTTTTTAATTTTAATATATATATATATATATTTTTTTCTTTATTTATAAACTATAAAATTGTCTGTGAACTCCTTTGATATACAAGCCAAACTTAGATCACAATTTTAAACTAGATTAAAGTTCAAGCTCCAATTCGAACTCAATCAAAGTTTAGCTGGATTACAGTGTCGTTCCCAGTTCCCACAGTTCCGTCACACTAGAACTGCACCCTGTGGCTTCGCCGTATAAATTCTTACCCGCTCTTAAACCGGTCGTTTCCCACTCCTAAACCTGTCGTTTCCTTCTCTTGAAAATCCAGACGTAAACGCCGTTGCGCAGGGGGAGGTGAGAGGAAGTGGCAGAGCAACGCTCAGAAACTCCTTCTCTCGCCTCACTTCCTCGGATCCCTTCTCCTTTTACCAGGTAAAGCTCAAACACCCTGCTCGTTGTAGTTTTCTTAGGCTTTTTTGTCTGAGTTTGGATACACTCTGACCAGGTACAAGGTCGATTCCCGAGCTCCTATAGGGTTGATTTTTTGCACCTGCTAGTCAAAAGAAAAAGGGGAGCTATCCGGACTACATAACAGAGTCAGTTTGGTCGGAATGAGAATAGCAAAGTTATCAAAAAGAAAGTAATTTAACTATCCATTGTTTACGTGACTGGCATACTTATAAGACCAGGTATGTGACGTGGCAAGGCACATTTATTGGGTTGTATCCAGATATTCCTTCCGGTTGTATCGGTCCAGCGGCCATTGGGCCTAGCAGGCCTATACACTTTCTGGAAAATTTTCATGTAAAAGTGCAAGTTTCGTTCCTAGAATGTTGAGTTTCGGTTCATTCTAAGATAGCCATTTTGATTGTCCTGACAATAATATCGGCGGAAAGAGCTTCACTATTCTAGAGCTCAGTACTTGCTGTTGGACCAATAGTATGTATAGGACGCTTGGTACTAAAATTGGCAGATGAAAATTAATGATTAATTCCTCCTTCAAACTGAGTTTGAAGTCTTCTAGCTTTTGGAAAGGTTAATAATGTTCAAGTCGAATAAATTATACTGTAGCGTCGAAAATTCTTAAAACTTTTCCTAGTTACTTGCTTATATGGTGGGTCTTTGTTTTCCTGATCAATACTTTGAGGAAAGATGCAAACATTTTCCAAAGATTTGTTAAAAAGCAAAGTATGCGGGATAACAAACAACCAATTAATCCTTGGGCTTTGTCTGTTTACTGAATAACCATTTCAGGAAAGATTTTATTGGGGAATATTTCTTGTTAATCTTAATGCCTGTGCTTCTTGGATGTAGCTTATTTTGGCTTTTCTCATAGCTTTGTACTTTCAATTGCTTTTGGGAAGATTTTTTCTAGTAGAAATTGCCTATGATAATTAATTATACACACTGTATTATCTCAATTCTCCAGTGATACTAAACGTGATTTTACTCGGGTTTTAACTTTAATGTATAGTCAAATCAAGTTTGCTCATTCTCACTAATCTTTTAACACATGGGATATATATGTTTTACATGATAGCTGTTGGCGGTTTTAATTGACTATTTTATTAGTTTTCAGAAGTTACCAGTGATGGTATCTTCACAGGGGCAAGGCCCAGCTAGAATTTCTCCTGCAGCTAATGTTGTATGTATATCTACATGCTATTTAGTGTGTAACATGTTTTTCCATGGATTCTTTACATAGTTTACTACTTTTGTATGAAACGACAATATAGGTTGGTAATGCCTTTGTTGATCAGTACTACCATTTGTTGCATAAAAGCCCCGAGATTGTTCATGGGTTTTACCAGGATGTTAACAAGCTTGGTCGTCCTTAAAAAAATGGTATCATGGGTATTACAACTACAATGGAAGTAAGTTCTTCCTCTCTTCAGCTTCTTGAGTCCATGCATGTATCCTCTGTATCCCAGCTCTCTGCCTATTTCTATTTAAGCATTTGCATTTGTAACTCTATGCCTATGCTTAATTATGATAGGTATCTATGACATATTGATACAGGACGGATTAGGGTACACGATAGTCGCAGGTCTAACTTACTCCCAAAAGCTAGCTCATGAGTGCAAGGTTTACCCGGCCCTTATATCCATCCTAACCAGGCCCTATTTGGACGATGTGGGACTTCTCCTCTAGGCTTACCAGTCAAGACAAACGTCTCTGGTCGGGGTTCCAGATGCTCCTGCATCATTTACCCACCCTTTGAGAAGCGGACCTCACGCACGGCACCACACCCCGGATCTGATACCAATTAATACAGGACGGATTAGGGTACACGATAGTCGCAGGTCTAACTTACTCCTAAAAGTTAGCTCATGAGTGCAAGGTTTACCCGGTCCTTATATCCATCCTAACCAGGCCCTATTTGGACGATGTGGGACTTCTCCTCCAGGCTTATCAGTCAAGACAAACGTCTCTGACCGGGTTCCAGATGCTCCTGCATCACATATCAATTGATTTAGAGGCATCATACGTGTAACAGTCTTGGCTGTTCCCTTACCTCCTTTTTATTATTCGTTTGGGTTATTAGCAAAGAAATATTTTTATTTAAAAAATAAAAACCAATGAAATACCAAAATATTTAGGCATCAATTATTTAATTTCTTGTTCCCTTCAAACCAATACTGCCCTATGTTAAACTGGAAAGCGTGGTGTTTTGAAGTGAAAATATTCAGCATTAATTCCTTTTTATAGGCGTCTCTTTATCTTTACTTTTATTTTTTCGTGTTTATTATCCGATTCTCTGAAGTCCATTTATTATCAGACTTTCTAGTTTTTACATACATAAAATACGAGGGGTGTTTAAGCTCAAAGATAATAAGAAATTTATACTTGTCCCCTTAAATGCATGTTTTTTATTCTTACTGAGCAGGACATTAACAAGAAGATACTATCGCTGGATTCTGATGAATTTAGCTTGGAGATCATATCTATGGATGCACAAGAATCTTATGGTGGGGGAATCCTTGTCCTGGTCACTGGGTTCATGATAGGAAGGTACAACATGAGGCGGAAGTTTCAATGTTTCTTCCTTGCACCTCAAGAGAAAGGCTACTTTGTTTTCAATGATGTTTTCAGATATGTTGATGAAAATAAAAACCAAGGATCTGTTGATGATGTTGAATCTCCTGTAATTCCCCAAAATGGTAATATCATGCAGAAGCTGAGGTTTAAATTATAGCATTTTGGTTCCCTTAGGTGGTCCTCGTGATTTTTTTTTTCCCCATTTTAGTGGCAGATCCTTTTGCGCTGGAGTTGCAAGTTCCGGAGCAAATAATTGTGACAGCTAAGGATGTTAAAGGGGAGGAAGTATGCAATCCTGAAAATGGACAAGCTTCAATTGAAGGAGAGGAAGCTCCTGTACCTGAGGTTGTTGATGAAATTCCTAATGATTCAATTGAAGAAGTGCCAAAGAAGTCATATGCCTCTATTGTTAGTAGTCCTCTTGAAACACCCTGTCCTGAGTCCTGACTTTCCAGACTCTTGCTGAGTTACGATGGGAAAGGCCTCTTTTTAGAATTTTTGTGATGTTTCTGGGAGTAAATAGTGAACTTTGACCCTTATGTCTGGTTGATTAATAATTACCCGTTACATGTTATTTCCTTTTATAATTTACGGATCTTTTCCAGGTTATGGTCATGAAGGAGAGTAGAGCACCAACTTCCACAGCTACAGCTCTTACGAGATTAGTTCCTAAGAGCCAAGAGCAACATTGGACTGCTATACCTCCACCACCCAACATGTCAAAAACCAATGGTTCTAGTACAAATATAATTGCTAACAAAATTGGAAACGATCAAGAAACTGCTGAAGGTGTGGTGCCCCTTATCAGACACCATGAGTTTGTTCATTAGTATTTTGTATATTGTTCCTTGTTATTACACTATTATTTATTGTGTTTATTGTCGTGAGATTTATTAAAATAATTGCTTGTTTTTGGACAGCTGAGAGCCATTCCATTTATGTGAAAGGTTTGGCATTTAATGCTACCCCTACCTTTCTGGAGGATGTTTTCAAGAATTTTGGACCTATTAAGAGTGGTAGTGTTCAATCAGAACTCAAAAGGTATTGCACTTATTCATTTTATGATTTTTAATATCAATTTATAGCTTTTTTTTTTTTTTCTTATGGATGGTTTGAACAGGGATTTTGCTTTGGCTTTGTGGAGTTTGAAGTAGCAAGTGCTGTGCAAAGTGCACTCGAGGTATTTATCAGATTTATCTTTGAAGCTTGATTTGTTTTCTCTGTAGAATTGAAGCATGATCTTATAGAGCTGAAGTTACAATTGATGCTTAGAGACACGTGATTGTTCTGGGCTCCCTGTAATTGTCATCCTGTCAACAATTATTAATTTCTCTTTCTACAACATTTCATGCAGCAGCCTGCAATTCAGTTCATTTTAGCCTTTGCTCATGCCTGCTTTCAAATTTTGTTAATCATCAGTATTTCTGAATTTAAATGGCTCACTATGTGATCATTCAAACTGCCAAATTTAATTTCTATATAATTGTAAACACTAATTTTGTGTGGCTATTTTTATCTTAATTAAATGAAAAAATAATATATAATAATAATAAAGATAAAAGAAGAAAATCAAAATGAAATAGAAAAGGAGCCAAAATTAACTTCCCTTTTTCTTCCATGTTAGCTTTATCTTATTTTACTTTATTTTATTTTATTTTGTTTGGTTTTATTTTGTTTTGCTTTATTGTAATTTTGCTTCAATCACCCTCAGCCTACTTAAAGCGGACCAACCCACAATTTTATCAAACAAACAACTCAGTCCATCAACTTAGGCCTAACCTACATCCCCCTTTCAGCTAAAAAAAAAAATAGAGCGAAGAGAAAACCCCTCAACCCAATAGTTCATTGGGTTCACGGGGATATTGGCTGAGCTTTCAAGATTTTAAAGAGTCCAGTTTGTATCTGGAAGGATTTTGAGGAACTAAAGGTTTGGGGATCTGTAATACAACCGGAGGTAAGTTTGCTCCCTTTTGCTTACTGTTTGTTTGCTTTTGATTTTCTAATTTCTTTGTGGGGTTTTGAATGGTGGGAAAGATTGATAACTGGTAGCACTGACCCTGTTTATATTGGGGATTACCTTGGTTGAAAGCGGATTCTGATTTGTATCTAAATGCTACTCCATCTAATAATTGTGATTTGGGTTTTGCTTGATTCAAAGTCCAGTACTGACATTGTGCTTCACATTTGCCTCATTGGTTAGTGATATAAGTGATATCCCCTTATTCAAAAGTTGTAGTACCTTTAAGGATAAAGCCTTTTCGTTTTGTGCTAATTTTTAAAATAAGGAAAGGAAATGGTTACCTCTTCTGATTACATATTGTCACTGTTCTGATTATTCTCCTAATGACATATTGTCACTGTTCTGATTATTCACCTAATGACTCAAAATGGATGTCTCAAAGTAGGTTGGTTGGAATCCAATTGTTTCTGATTGCAAACTTGCGATTATATATTGGGTTCTTTTTCTGGCCTGATATGACGGGGTTTAGGGGTTTAGTCTGTTTTCTTTGGCGATTGACATTGATTTGTATTCATGTTATCTTAGGACTCTGACTTTGGTTTTATTCTGGATTAAAACATGTTTTTAATTTTTGTTATGATAAGTAGGTTTGTTAGTTTCTACTCTCTCATCTTGTGTTTCGAACGATCCGTAATTCTGGTTTGTAAATTTGTGATTTAATTGTCATTTTCATTTTTTTTTCTTTTTTTTCTTTCAAATCCAATCCTGCATATTTTTATTTCTGTTTTATAGATCCTCAACTTTGAGCATAGTCCCTTTTCTCAACTTTCTGGTTGTTTGTAATTTCTGTTGGGATTTCTGGTTCAATATTCTGTTGCATGAGTTGCTAATTTTCATATTTTTCTCATTTTTATCCTACTGTGTTATTGTATTTGGATCAGGTTGTCTTGTTATTATCCTCATTTCTGGTTTTTTTTATTATCAAAACCAGCTTTGGTAAGGCACAAGCCTTTTCTTGCTCTTATGATAATTATTCCATTGCTTTCTTTTCAACTCTCTTACTTATTCATTTTTGTTTCATCATTCACAATTTTTGCCCCATATTTTGCACTGTACATATTTATCTGTTTTCTTTATGATTTATCTTGTCTCATTTCCCTCATTCGATTATTTGGTTTTATTTTTTTCTTTAAGAAAAGTGGAAAAAGATAATAATAAAATCAAGCAAAAAAGGAATTTTGGCCTTTAGAAGATAGCTTGTGAATGATAAGGGTCTAAGGCCCAAAACTCATTTTAAATATATTTTCAACATGTAGACGTAGGTTCTAAAAGGCCTACTTTTACTAATAACGTTCCAATGACCCATTGAATTATCTTTTCTCAATTGGACTATAAGGGTCCACTCAATTAATACCCCATAAAAGTTCAATCTTACTTAGGTAATGGGATCCCAAAATAGTCAAATTAAACTCACTTTCTTAAAGGATTCCAAATATCTATTTAAGGTTCTAAGGTTTCAAAATTCAAAATTAACTATTGTTGATCTGAGGTTGTTAAAATGTATTTAGTCGACAAAGGATTTCAAACGGCCATTAAAAAGATAATATAATTAGAAAATATTCATAGGCATTAAGTGAAGGTACATACTCTCCAATGTCTTAATTTTTAACGGTTTTCAGTTGAAGCTTATCTTCCCCAAGATCCTAACCTCCATAGGCATTCAGTAGAGACCAAATTCCCTAGTGTCCTAATTCTCAAAAGCTTTAAAAGGAAAACTTATTTCTCCTAAAGTCTTAATTCCATGGACTTTCAGTGGAGACCATACTCCTTAATGTCCTAATACCTTTCCCAGGCATTAAGTGGAAGTTTATCTTCCCTTAAAGGGGGCGTTTGGTACAGCGATTCTTTAAAGCTTCCCGATAATCACTATTTGGGAATCTTAGTTTCTCAAGTTTGGTACAAGGTGAAAAATTTTTTTTTTCCAGGAAATTATTATTCCTAACAATACTTTTTGAGCAAGTTTCTCATGAAAATTTTTCCTTGGAGGGGGTGGTATTCTTAGATTTCCACCCCATGGAAAAATTTTGCGATATCCAAATGACCCTTTTACCCTTCTTAAAAAACCCACAAACCCCAAAATTCTAAAACCCAAACCCCAAACCTCCAAACCCTAAATCCCTACACCACAACCTTAAAATTCAAATCTTTAATTCTAAACCCAAAACTCCAAATCCCTGAATCCAAACCCCCAAACCATAAATCCCCAACCCATACCCCAAACCTCAAATCCCCAAACCACCAAACCTCAAATCCCTAAATTACCAAACCCCAAATCTCAACGGCTAACCCCCAAACTCCAACTCTAAATCCCAAACCCCTAACCAATAAACCCCAAACCCAAACCCTTATTTTTCTAAAATATAAATTTTTTACAATTTATATATAGGGATATTTTTGTAAAAATAATAGATTCTTAGGAATATAGCTTTTGAACCAAATATGAAAATGTCTATCATTTTTAAGAATCTACAAAAGCAACTAAATATAATTTTTACATTCTTGGGAACAAGATTCCCAGGAACCATGACTTCTCTTGTACTAAACGCCCCCTAAATGTCCTAACTTTCCTAGGTAAGAGATCATACATATCACCTAATCAATTTATCAAAATATTCTCGAACTATGTTGACCTTGACCTCTTTTAGGGTACATAGGTACTTACTTGTTAAGGCATGTCTGGTTATTTCTTTCTCTATCTTTATCTTTTATTATCGTATTAATACAACGGGGGTAATTAAAATACATTAAATTTTTAAGCATAAACAATTTAAGGTAACCATCTTTAGGGATGGACGTTGTAGGGTGTCTAACACTTTCCGCACGTGTAATTAGACTCACGAACCCTTCCTCTAATTCCAAAGGCCATTTTTCCTTTCATTTTTTAGGATCCCAATTATCCTTCTAATTAATTAGTGGCGACTCCATTTTTTTTCTCTGCGTTTTCTCTTACACGCCAAAAGTTATAAAATGATAGCTTTTTCACCAACAATCACGTTGTGATAGTTTGGTGACTCCACTGGGGGTAGTTGGGGAGTCAAGCCCTTTATGGGTTGTTTGTACTTTGTATCATTTTAATGTATTTTTTTTACCCATCCCTCTTTGCTATTTTTTATTTGCTTTAGTATGTAAATATCAGCTTTAATTGCTGTACCTAAATTATTTTATGCAATTCTAGGTGTTTGTTTAATTGCTTTTCTTATGGCATGAATTGTTGGAACCATAAGGTAGATGACAATATTCACAATATCTTGTTTACACCCTAGGAGGATAAAATAATTGCTCTCTTCTATTGGTTTTAAGTTTCCTCTTTGGGTAAATATTAGGACTGAGGTTCATATGCTCTTCACACACACTGTACACCATATATGTCCCTTGTACACACCCTCCTGCTAAAACAGCCAAAATAAAAGGGAACGGCAGATTCAGAAATTGGATTTTATCAAGTTGGATTTTTCTGAGTATTTGCATGAACCATCACCCTCTGTACGTTAAGTTTTCAGAAATTGTAGTTATGGTAGTTCAAATTAATTGCTCTGGGACCCTTATCTTACTGAAACCATGGCTGTTGGGTTTTCCTGAATTAATCTTCCTGCCAA
>JASKGM010006105.1:0-11455 GCA_034509205.1 Ceratonia siliqua
ATTGGATTAAATCTAGGAAGTGTTTTCTAGGTTGTTCATTGGATAGGGAGTAAGTAGGGAGCATTCTTCTATTTACCGAATAACTAAGGAAAGATTGGGATAGCAGAACTAGTTGTTATCTACGGTTAGTAATTAAGATACAGAGTTGAAGACATTATCATGTTTATAATCATAATGAGTGATTGTCTATAATCATTTGCCATTGTCCAATGTAGAATAGTGAATCTTCAACCATACTCCTCACCTTAGTCTCACTTTCTTATTGTTGTTGCATTCTTTAATCTTATTGGATCTATTTACCTTCATCATTATTTCTAGGTACCTTTGTTCTCACAAAACCCCCCCATTTTCAAGCATTGATTATTTAATTTTAATAGTAATTAATCAACTAGACCCAATCCTCTGCGGGAAAACGACCCTTACTCTGAAAAACAAAAATACTTACCACTATACTACAAGGAGATTTATATTTTAGTTGTGTTTCCAATTTGGAGGGCTTTCAGATTAAGGCTTTCTTGCTGAGGTTTAGAGTTCAACATTGGTTTCGCACCAGGGAGCATAACCTAGGTTAAATAGTCCAAGTGTTTGAGATTGTTGCCTAGACTAACCTATCTTTCTCACCTTAATGCTTTCATTGGATTAAATCTAAGAAGCATTTTCTAGGTTGTTCATTGGATAGGGAGTAAGAAGGGAGTGTTCTTCTATTTTACAAAGTAACTAAGGAAAGATTGGGATAGCAGAGCTTGTTGTTATCTACAGTTAGTAATTAGGGTAGAGAATTGAAAACGTTGTCATGTTTATAATCATAGGGAGTGATTGTCTAATAATCATTTGCCATTGTCCAATGGAGAAGAGTGAATCCTCAACCATTCTCTTCACCTTATTCTAATTTTCTTATTGTTTGTTGTATTCTTTAGTCTTATTGCCTCTATTTGCTTTCATCTTTAATTCTAAGTACCTTTGTTCTCACAAAAACCCCCATTTACATTTCAAGGATTGATTTATTAATTTTATTAGTGATTAATCAACTAAACCTATTCTTCCGCAAGAAAACGACCCTTGCTTTTAAAAACAAAAACAAAATTACTTACCATTATACTGCAAGGAGATTTATATTTTAGTTGTATTTCCAATTTGGAGGGCTTTCAAATTGAGGCTTTGTTGCCGAGGTTTGGAGTTCAATTTAGATTTACACCAAAATTTGGCCCCATTGCCAGGGATTGATCATTTAGTTGATCATTTACTTTGTTATTATCTTTAATTCTTTATTTGTTTGTTTGTTCTTTATTTCTTTCATTTAGGTGTATGTCCGAAGAGGACCTTGATATGTGACACCGAAGAATCAAAGAGTATTGTACAAGTGACGAGTTTGCAAGATATCCAATTTTGCATATGCACCACCCCATCCCACTTTTTGAACTAGATTTTGAGGTTCTCGCTAATCTTGAAGTTCATATTGCATTAGCTTTGCAATCGGTTTCATTTAAACTGTCTGAGCCGATTGAAATGGCTGGAAATAACAGGACTCTAAAATAGCTGGGAGCCCCATTGTTATATTGACAACCGCTGTGTATACAATGTCCTGAACCTAAGGTGGCTTATGAGCTTAAATCAAGAATAATCCACCTCCTACCAAAATTTCATGGTTTGGCAGGAAAGGACCCAAACAAGCACCTTAAGGAGTTTGAAGTAGTTTGTTCAGGAATGAAACCACAAGGTGTGTCACTTAAGCAAATCCAATTAAAAGCTTTCCATTTCTCATTAGCAGAGTCAGCCAAGGAATGACTCTACTATCTTCCATCTAGAACAGTAAATAACTGGACTAAAATGAAGAGTTTGTTCCATCAAAGGTATTTTCCTGCATCAAAAGCTTTTTATATTAGGAAAGACATCTATGGAATAAGACAATTACTGGAGAATCACTCTATGAGTATTAGGAACATTTCAAGAAGTTGTGCATGACATGCCCCAACCACCAGATAAATGAACAGCTCCTGATCCAATATTTCTATGAAGGGCTAGCACCTCCAGATAAAAGTATGATAGATGCTGCAAGTGTAAGTGTGCTAGTAGATAAAACACCTGAGGCTGCAAGATATTTTATTACAAACATTGCAGCTAATTCTAGGCAATTCAGCACCAGAGATAGTATGCCTACCTAATAAGTCAGTGAAGCTCAAACCTCTTTTAGTGAGCAACAAATGAATTAACTTGCTTCATTGGTAAGTAGAATGACAGGAGGGAACACACAACAAGTGCATCAGTGTGGAATCTGTTACACACAAGGCAATCCAATAGATATGTGTCCCTCATTACAAGAAGGCAGCTCAGAACAAGTCAAAGCCTTAGGAAATTTTCAAGGGCATCAGAGAAAATATGACCCTTATTCTAGTACCTACAATCCAGGGTGAAGAGATCACCCAAATCTCAGTTATGGGAGTAATCAGCTAATCGCAACATAGTCAAGGCCTCTAGGTTTTCAAGCAAGACCATAGTAACTGTACCAAGTGAGACCTCCAATGGCTCCTTAGACATCTGGAGCATCAATAGAGGATCTTGTGAAAACCCTTACTGCCAACACTATCCAGTTTCAACAGAACTCCATACAATTTCAGTAGGAAGCAAGGACAGGTATCCAGAACTTGGAAAGCCAAATGGGATAATTATCGACAACTGTAAGTCATTTGGAATCCCAAGGTTCAAGAAAGCTACCCTCCCAAATTGAGAGAAATCCAAGGGAAAATGCTAGTGCAGTAACTTTGAGAAGTGGTAAAGAGATTGAACACCCAACAACTGCACTACCATCTAAGATGAACCAAGAAAGAACAACCATGAACAATGAAAACACCCATATGCCTTTTTCACCTACCTAAGAATCATCATTCACCAAGGCTGATCCAAAGCCATCACCCCCTACTCCATAAAATGTGACAAAACCTTCATTTCCTAGTCATTTTGCAAAGAACAAAAGGAGGAACAAGAGAGGGAGATAAGGGAGACTTTCAGAAAAGTTGAGGTTAAGTTACCTCTTCTTGAAACCATTAAGCAAGTAGCCAAATATGCAAAATTCTTGAAGGAACTATGTACTTCCAAAAGAAAGCTCTAGGGAAATAAGAAAATCAATGTGGAAAAGAATGTCTCAGCCATTCTTCAGAGAAAGCTTCCACCTAAGTGTTAAAATTCGAATATTCACAATACCTTGCACAATAAATCACACCAAGTTTAACCATGCTATGCTAGATTTAGCATCTTCTATTATTGTCATGTCATTTTCTATCTATGAATCCCTAAATCTTGGCCTTTTACAAGAAATTGGTGTGATAATACAACTTATTAATAGATCCAATGCTTATCCAAAAGGAATGGTTGAGGATGTTTTAGTGCAGGTAAATGAAATGCTTTTCCTGGCAGACTTTTATGTCCTAAACATAAAAGATAAGTCATCACCCAACCTTATGGTACTATTGTTGGGAAGACCATTTTGATGACATCTAGGGCAAAGATTGATGTCCCTGCTAAGACAATCACACTGGAGTTTGATGACGAGAAAGTAAAATTTCCTATTTTTGAAGCAATGAAATATCCTGTTGACTGTAATTATATTTTTGCAGTAGATGTTGTGGATTCTTTGTCTCAACAAGTTTTGAACTCACATGGCTTAGAAGATTTGAAAGTAGCCATGATCAACCATCTAGATGAAGATGACTTTGAAGAGACCACCATAGAATTGGTTGTGGGTGATCAAGTTTATGAAGCAGTGGCAGCATTACATGCTTTGACAAAAGTTTCAAGACCTTTTAATGCCTCTTTTATTGGATTACCTATGACAAATGAATAACTTCTTCCTTCAATTGTGCAGGCACCTAAATCAGAATTAAAGCTATTACCGGATCACCTAAAGTACATGTTCCTAGGTGAAGCGGACACTCTACCGAAAATATTAGCAAACGGCCTCTCAAAGCTTCAAGAGGACAAGTTGGTCTAGGTGCTAAGAGCTCACAAGACGACCATTGGTTGAACCATTGCTAATATCAAGGGAATTAGCCCATCAATGATGTTTGAACCCTTCAATGATGGAGGTTGTGAAAAATGAGATACTAAAGCTCCTAGATGTTGGGATTATATACCTAATATCTGATAGTAAATGGGTGAGCCCAGGTCAAGTAGTCCTAAAGAAATCGGGCATCACCATTGTGGTGAATGAGGATAATGAGCTTGTCCCTACCCGTGTGCAAACCGGGTGGCGTGTTTGCACTGATTATAGAAAACTTAACTCAAAAACACACAAAGACCACTTCCCTCTCCTTTTTATTGATCAAATGCTTGAAAGATTAACTGGTCATTCTAATTATTATTTTCTTGATGGATATTCAGGGTATAACCATATCATTATAGCTCCAGAATACTAGGAGAATACTACTTTCACATATCTTTTTGGCACATGTGCATTCAAGTGCATGCAATTTGGCCTTTGCAATGCTCCCACTACTTTTCAGCGATGCATGGTGATTATCTTCTCTGATTATGTTAAGAACATCATTGAGGTCTTTATGGATGATTTTAGTGTTTATGGAGATTCATTCAATATATGCCTTGACAATTTCTCTCTTGTACTTAAACGCTGCATAGAGACTAACTTAGTGCTAAATTGGGAAAAATGCCATTTCATGGTTAATCAAGGAATAGTCTTAGGACATGTAATATCTACTAAAGGGATTAAGGTTGATAAAGCTAAGATAGACCTTGTTCACTCTTTACCATTCCCCACTACTTTGCGGGAATTGCATGCTTTTCTTGGTCATGCAGGGTTCATCGCAAGATTATTAAAGACTTCTCCCATATTGCATTGCCCATATGCAAATTGTTGCAGAAAGACGTGACATTTCTATTTAATGATAAGTGCAAAACTACTTTTGCCACATCGAAGGAGAGTCTTAACTTCGGCTCCCATTATCCGACCACCATATTGGAATATACCATTTGAGATCATGTGTGATGCTAGTGACTATGCCATGGGAGCTGTTTGGAGCTAAAGGTTTGAGAGAACATCACGCAATATATTATGCTTCTTGCACTATGAACAACGCCCAACTGAACTATTTAACAATTGAGAAAGAACTCCTTGTTGTCATTTTTTCCTTAGAAAAATTTATATCATATATGTTAGGCATTAAAGTGACTCTTTTTTATGATCATGCAACATTGCGGTATTTGCTAACTAAGAAAGATGCTAAGCAGAGGTTAATCAAATAGGTACTCCTCCTACAAGAATTTGACTCAGAAATTAAAGACAAAAGAGGAAGTGAGAACCTAGTAGAAGATCACCTAAGCCAGCTTGTGCATGATGAAGAAGCAATACCATTGTAGGAACAATTTCCTAATGAATAGTTAGTTTCAGTAAGTATGGTCACTCCGTGGTATGCTAATATAGTTAACTATCTTGTTACCAAGTCTATACCACAGGATTTGATCCATGCACAAAGAGAAAAGGTAAAGAGTGATGCTAGGCACTACATGTAGGATGACCCATATCTTTGGAAGCATTGCTCAGATCAAGTGGTAAGATGTGTTCCTGAATTTGAATTTCATTCTATCCTAACTTCTTGCCACTTATATGCTTGTGGAGGACACTTTGGAGCTAGAAGGACGGCTCTTAAGGTGTTAGAATGTGGTTTTTACTGAACCTCATTATTCAAAGACTCTTATACCTTTTGTAAGGCTTGTGATAAATGCCAAAGGGCAGGTAACGTAGGGCCTTGAAAGCAAATGCCCCAAAACCCCATTTTAATTATTCAAATCTTTAATGTGTGGGGTATTGATTTCATGGGACCCTTCCCTCTTTCTTTTCGAAATCTATATATAATCCTTACAGTAGATTATGTCTCTAAATGGGTGGAAGCTAAAGCCACAAAAATTGATGATGCTAAAGCTATTGTGAATTTTGTTAAGTCCTAAATTTTCTCTAGGTTTGGTACACAAAGAGCAATCATCAATGATAAAGGAACCCATTTCTGTAACCGATCTATGGAAGCTTTGCTAAAAAAGTACAACATCACAAATTGAATATCTACTCCATATCATCCACATACTAGTGGACAAGTAGAAGTGTCTAATCGAGAAATCAAGTCCATTCTTGAGAAAACTATAAACCCATCCCGGAAGGATTGGAGAATTTGATGATGCCTTGTGGGCATATAGAACCACTTTTAAGACACCCATTGGCATGTCACCCTATCGCCTTGTCTATGGTAAGCCATGCCATCTACCTGTTGAGTTAGAACATAAGGCTTATTGGGCAGTTAAACAATTCAATATGGAGTTGGACACAATGGATACTCATAGAAAACTTCAATTGCAAGAACTTGAGGAGCTTTGAAATGAGTCCTATGAAAGTTTAAGAATTTACAAGGCAAAGACAAAGCCCTTTCATGACCAAAACATTTTTAGAAAACATTTCAATGTGGGACAAAAAGTTCTTTTATATCATTCTCAATTGAAATTGTTTCCTGGTAAGTTGAGATCCCACTGGATGGGCCCATTTGTTATCACTAATGTTTTTAACCATGGTACAGTAGAGATTGAAAGTTCTAAGACAGGGAAGGTATTTAAAGGGAATGGGCATCGGCTGAAGCCATATTATGAGAATTTCTCTACAGATGAGATTGATACCTTACCCCTCCAAGAACTGAATTATACTAAAGAGTAACCTTGTAGGTGTACGTCAAGCTGAAGATATTAAATCAAGCGCTCCCGGGAAGAAACCCAAAGGAAAGAGAGCTCTCCAATCCAATCAGATGAGATCTTTCTAACTCTCTTTTATTTTATGATACTTATTGTTGTTTGTTGTTACTATTCTTTTCTTCCATACATGGTTCTGATGTTTGAGTTTTCTAGACTTACATTGAGGAAAATGTAAGAGCTAAGTGTAGGGGGGAGGTTTAAGTTTTGTGGATTTATATGCTTTTTGTTAGTTTTTAGATTTGTGAAGTAGCTAATGACATGATAGTTTTATGTTTTCATTGTGTTGAGAAAATTTTGAAAAATTTTGCAATTAGTTCTTTGAGTGCATCATGATTCATGAACTTCCGATCAAACCTTTAGTGCACTTATGCTTTATACTTTGTAATGCTAGAAAAGTGGTATGCACATGTGTGATGCCCTCCACTTTTGGTGTGAGCGCCTAGTTATTAAGCACATAAAACCGTCAAAGCATAGGCGTACCTTTATTTTCTTTTGTTTTTCTTTTCATTGACAACTTGAAAAGCACTTAGACAAAGAGCATGCAAAGCATGCTAGTGATTGTGGTTTACTGAGTAACTGGGGTTTTGTACCAAAAATATGAAATCCTCACGTTAAAAGGTGACCCACATCCTAGTACCAGCTACCAAAATGAAAAAGAAAAAGAACAAAAATAAAATAAGAGGTTTGCTTGTAATTGTTACTTATTTGCATATGAAATTCTAGATTTGCAAAGTGTAAGGTACTCATACACACACTTGATTAGATGATTCGAGAATGATATTGTATTTCTAGAAATCTTTGAAGAATTTTGAGATGTTTCCTTGATTCTTTGATCATTGACTTCATGGATTTGGTGAAATACAACTGTTAAGAGCTAGCAAGAGTGTATTGTTCCCTTGTTGTTTAGTTTGTTGTTTTAGTTTGCTTGAGGGAGAATTTGATAAGTGAATATTTTGTTATATTTTTATGTTGAATTCTCTTGCATTTAATTGCTTTGTTCTTATTTTTATTGTGTTATTAGCTTAATTTCATGTTTTGTAGGTGTTTTGAAGTAAAAATCATTTTTGTGAAGAAGTGAGTCATGTTAGCATGCTTTGGAGCATTATAAAAGCAAGTATTTTGGGAAAAGAATTCAATCACATAATTTTGGACCCAAGTCAAAGTGTCAAGTGCCCTAGTGCACATCCTTGGGCCTCACGATGCTTAAATTCGAAGAAGATTAGTTCCAGACCCGAGATTTCAGCACCCCGACTCTCCGAGACCACGCTGTGGCACCCAAAACACAAAGAAATTCACCTAGGGTTCATGGCCATGGTGCTAGAAAGCCAACGCTGTAGCTCAAGTCACCAGTAAGGTGGGCGCCGTGGCACCCATGTAAAATCCCCAAAAATCAGAACTTGGGGCTAAGCACTGTGGTCCCCCGAAGCCAGGCCACAACGCCCGTGCGCGCTGATTCACTTTAATAACGTATTCTTCACTTCATTTTACAATATTCTAACATTTGGAAACAAGAGAGAAGGCTTAGAAGAGAGGAGAAGAATAAGAGGAAGGCTGAAGGGAGTGAGTTGGAAAAGATTCAATTGTTTGAAAGTCTTCAAAGAGTTCCCTCTTCATCTTTTCTTCATTCTTCTTGTGTTTTCTATAGTTTTCATGGATTATATTGTTGTAATGAGTAATTTTCTAATGTTAGAAGGCTAAATCCCTTTGGTTGAAGGTGAACTCAATGCCTTGGCCAAGATTTTGTGATTTATCCATTGATGATGTATGCAACTTCTCTTGAATGGTTGTTTATGTTCTTCCACTTGATTTGTTCATGATTATTGCTTGGTTTTGTTTGGGTGGCCAACTAAATGAACTAGATAATCATATAATGCTAGGATAAAGGATTGAATATGTAATAGTTTGATTCTCTTATTCATAAGTAGCATTTTGTAGTGATTAGGGATGTCCAAATCAAGTTAAATAGTCCAAGCATTTGAGATTGTTGCCAAGACTAACCATCTTTCTCACCTTAATGCTTTCATTGGATTAATTTTAGGAAGCGTTTTCTATATTGTTCATTGGATAGGGAGTAAGTAGGGAGCATTCTTCTATTTTACCGATTGGGATAGCATAGCTTATTGTTATCTACGGTTAGTAATTAGGATAGAGAATTGAAAACAATGTCATGTTTATAATCATTATGAATGATTGTCTATAATCATTTTCCATTGTCCAATGGAGAAGAGTGAATCCTCAACCATACTCACCTTATTCTAATTTTCTTATTGTTTTGTTGCATTCTTTAGTCTTATTGCCTCTATTTACTTTCATCTTTATTTCTAAGTTCCTTTGTTCTCACAAAATCTCCCATTAACATTTCAAGCATTGATTTATTAATTTTATTAATAACTAATCAACTAAACCCAATTTGTGGGAAAACGACCCTTACTCTTAAAACAAAAAAAAAATACTTACCACTATACTGCAAAGAGATTTATATTTTAGTTGTGTTTCCAATTTGGAGGGCTTTCAAATTGAGTCTTTGTTGCCGAGGTTTGGAATTCAATTTGGGTTTACACCAATAACCTACTTTGTGGAAGAGGAAAGCTTATAAGAGATATTTGGACCAAAATACCCTGAGTCACCCATTTCAGTACTCTTAAACTTTAAGGGTATTTATGTCAATTTAAAACAACAAAAATCTAAGTCCTTTTAGAATGAGTTGGCCACCCAATGGCAAAATTTTCCTTTTACTTTTAACATTGTATTTGTACATAATTTCTTCTCAAAACCACCACCATATGAAAAGTCACATTCTCTTGCTCATTAGCATGCAATCAAGGAGAAATTATGGAAGCCAAAATAAAGTCAATTAAGTGGTCAAAGTTCATCCCTATAGTAAGTGCATTTATAAATAAGTGAATTCACTAAGGTATAGTATTCAGCTAAGGACTTAGACATAAGGCGGCATTACAATGATTCTGGGTGAGAATATAAAGAACTTAAAAAGAAGATAACCCACCTACAGATAGGAGTACTTGTTGATGAGTTCAAGAACTATTTTAGACATACTTGCGAAGAGGATATGATTATGGAGGATGTTAAATAAAATACGTGTGGAATAAAGATTGAGGATGAACTAAATAGACACCTTGATCCATTTTAACTCTATTAAGAATATTCTAAAAAAGTTGCCCTAATTCTTAAAAAAAATTAATTGTGTATTAACCAAAACGTCCTTTAATCTTCTTATACACATTCTTTTTCTCCTTTGCTTCATATCGTTTATTTCAAATCTATTTCTCCAATTAAATTTTTAATTTATGAATTGGGTTCGAAAGATACAAGCAAGAACCTAGTTGAAATCATATTCCATTCAAGTTGGCTAATGAAACAATCTCCATATGCAAAATCCACTGCATCTTTGAGGTCCACAACACCTAAAAGACGATTACCAAATTCGAAGAGTACAGAGACTCCATCAAAGACAAAGCCATAAGATTTCTTATAAATAACCACGAGTAACTCCAATTTGGATGAGCTTTCCAAGAAGAATATGGAAGGTAGCAAGGAGGATTTTGATTCAGTAGCAAAGACTATTTGGGACTTATCCAATTTGGACAAGTTGTATGTGTTCAACTAAAGAGCGATGTTATCTTGTTTTATGCTTCAGCATGAGGTTTCTCCCCTTTGAGCAGAGCACACAAAAAGAAATCAACATATCCCTTGATTTTCCAATTTCCCCTTTGAGCAGAGCACCCAAAATTAATTCAGGTTCGTGGGTAATAGCTATTGTGAAAAGAATTTGAAGAAAGAATGGTGGATTTGATTTACTAGCAATGGGGACGGATCCTCGAGTTTAGATTGAATGGAATTGGTCTTTTGGGTACAATTGTTTTGAGCAAATTACCATATTTGAATTATGAGAGACCTTTAGCACAACAAAAAGTGAAAAACATAATAGAGATAAAAGAAAGAGGGAAGAAGAGAAAGTTGGAGAAAGGAGATGACCATTGAAAAACGCACATAGGCTATGGGAGGGGAGAGTTTCCAACAAAAGAATGATATTTTTATCATATTAATTTATGATTAGGAGCATCAGTCATTTAATCAGGTTTATTTTTGAACTTTTGAAATTTTCCTTAAACAGTGTGGCAGTGAGTAAGAAAGTGAAAACTTTCATGTGGTGATAGTTCTGGAATTAAAATATTTGTAAATAAAATAGGCTCAAAATTTTTCTTGTTCTAAAATAACTCAAATATTTTTAATTTGCAATTCTAATTAGAAGATTGATCTTAGTCGTATACCACCTCTTTTAGAATTTTGGACACTTTTCTAAAGTTCCTAGGCCTTTCTTGTAGAAATATCTCTCAGGTTCTCTTGTCCCAACTGCATTTTAAATGGATATTTCTTTACCCTAAGCTACATTTTAAATGGATATTTCTTATATACTATCCTATATTCTTTTCCTTGAACTTGAAACCTTCCAATATATGTAGGCTATTCACTAACAAAGGATTTATTTGAGTCATACATTTATTTGAGATTTTAGTATAATATATTACATAAATGTTGCCACTTGATGTGTACTAGAATATTGGGTTTCATTTTGTATAGTAAATATAAGTGGTAAGGAGTATACTTGTTTTACCTCATGATACGAACCCTCCAGAATCAAACTGAACAGATCGTAGTTGAAGGAAGATAGAACCCTAAGGAAACAAAGTCCTTA
>JASKGM010006106.1:0-11455 GCA_034509205.1 Ceratonia siliqua
TAAGGACTTTGTTTCCTTAGGGTTCTATCTTCCTTCAACTACGATCTGTTCAGTTTGATTCTGGAGGGTTCGTATCAATAGTTGAAATCAGATACTGCTTACTTCATGTGTTAATTTAAAGTCTTGCATAGTATTATCATTGTGTTGTTACATGTACACATGTTGCCCATCTTTGTGTTTTAGCCATGGAGGTTTGTTTTCAATTTATGGTAGGTCTGTCCACCTTGTTTGGTCTTCTATTTGTATTTGGGAATGTCTAAATTTCAGGGGAAATTATGTGAAATTTTTTTGAAAAATTTTCCCCAAATTGTCTTTTAATTTTTATATGACATCTGAGTTCCTTTCCTTTTATAGTTTTATTTTGGTTGCATATGAATACATGTGTAGGCTTGTAGGATGCTATCCAAGTGGTAGTTTCCTACACCGGTCAATTACCCATAATTAAGACATGACAAGACTAATTGGGAGTGTGGGAACTCATCAGAATTTCCACTTCTACCTTATTTATGGTCTAGGATCATACATGCATGAATTTCTTAAACTTCTCCAACATAACTTTGATGAGTAGGAAGCTACTACCTAACTCAACTCCTCCTAGTGAGCTACATGGTGACTAAGGAAAGAACATGCATGGTGAATTTTCTCATCTACGTTTATTTCTAGATTTCTCCAACTTCAAGTAAGGAAAACTATATTCCAAAAGTTTCTAATATAAAATTTGTCCTTGGAAAAACCTTGAGGGTGCTACCAAGAGCAGTTCAAAAACTTAGGAAGTACTCAAAATGGTGTAGGCTACTTATAAGTTCTTAATTTCACATAACTTTCTATTGATTTCTCTTACTTTTTTTCCCTTAGTTCCTTGAATTTCTTGAGTTTTTATTAGTGTTTTGTAGGTGTTTTGGAAGTTAGAAACTAATTGGAGATGAAATTCATCAACTTGGATAAGTTTTAGGGTAATGTAGCTGTAAAGTCAAGAGAAACCGCATGCACCAGACCAACGTCTAAAGACTTAGGCAATATAGCACCCAACAATGCAAGCTATGGTGCCCAATGTAGCAACTTTCTAGCACCAACCCTGAGAGATGGACGCTACAGCGCCTTATACAACTCGTTAATCATTATAACATTTATCCAAAAGGAGTTGTAGAAAATGTTCTTGTGCAAGTTGATAAATTGATCTTCCCAGCTGACTTATATGTGCTTAAGATGGAGGATGAGAGGTCCCCCAACCCAACACTAATTTTATTGGGAAGACTTTTCTTGAAGACAGCCTGAACTAAGATTGATGTTGATGCTGACACCCTTATTATGGAGTTTTATGATAAGGTGATTCACTTCAATATCTATAAAGTACTGAGGCATACTAGCAATTAACGTATCCCTTGATGAGTGACAAGGTGGAAGTCAGGCTAAGGACAATAAACCAAGCACTTTTGGGAGACAACCCAAAGGATGGAGAAGATGCAACAACATATGAGACCTTTCTTACTCTTCTTCATTCTATCTTCTACTACTTTCCTTGGTTTGTTTTCTTTTAGTTTGGTATTTATTCTTGTCTCCTGCACCTAGTTCTTGCATTTGGGATAATAGTCTTACATTGAGGACAATGTAAGGATTACTAAAGAGAAAGATTTATGATTTCTTGCTTGCAAGAAAATAGTCATAATGATGACTAGGACTTGTACATTTTCTATTAGTTCTTTACATTTAAAGCAAAAACTTTCATGGAATCTTGTTTGAGAAAAGAAATTGTTAGTTCTTTGGTTAAATCATTGCTTTATGACTATCTTTTCAAAAAGTCTAGAGCTCCTAACCGTACATTTTGTTAGCTTCAAAAGTTATATATGAATGGAGTGAAAATTTTGCTTTAGCCTTAAATCTTACATTGTCGAATGATGAAAATAAAACCTAGTTGCAATGATGATCATAACAAGATAAAATAAATGAAGGTATGTCAATGCTTCATTATTCCATTGTACTTAGTAACTAGGTGTTCTCAGCAAAAGTATAAAGCATTCATGTCAAACGGTACTTAGATTATGAGCATGCAAAGCATATTAGTTGAATGTGAATTATTAAGTAACTAGGAATTTGTACCAAAAGTATGGAGTTTTCATGTCAAAAGGTAATTCACATCCTAAAACAACTACCATTTAAAAACAAAGAAAAAATGAACAAAATGAACAAAACTAGATAAAGAACAAAAAATGCAAGAATTTGATTGTCTTCTTATTCCCATATAACAAACCAAGTTGCAAAGTGTAAGATATACACACACACACTTGATTAGATGAATTATGAATGATGCTTTACCCCTTGAACTCCCTAAAAAATTTTGAGATGTTTTCTCCACTCTTTGATAGCTAGATTTCATGGAAGTTTGTGAAATGCAAATGTAAGGACCTTAATAGGAGTGTTTTTAGTCATTTTTTGTCCATATTTAGTGTTTTTGTTTTCATTTTACTCAAGGATGAGCAAAGGTTAAGTGCAGGGTAATTTGATAAGTGTTTAATTTCACATAACTTTTTACAATTTATCTTACTTTTATTTGCTTAGTTCCTTGAATTTCTTAAGTTTTTATTAGTGTTTTACATGTTGTAGATGGTTTGGAAGCTAGAGACTAATTGGCGATGAAATGCATCAAATTTGACAAGTTTTAGGGCAATGTAGCTGCAAAGTAAAGAGAAAAAGCATGCACTAGGCCAAATTCCCAAGACTGAGGCGCTGCAGTGCCCAACAATGCAAGCTGCGACACCCAATGTAGCAACTTTCCAACACTAACCTGAGAGAGCGCCCATACGTGTGCCTAATGCCCCGTACTAATGCTGGGCTGTAGTGCCCTAAAAAATGTTGCCCTAAATTTGTTTATAGGGCAAGGCACTGTGACACCCAAGGATCTAAGCTGTAGTGTCCATGCGTGATTTCTCACTAAAAAGTCAGTATTGCATCAGAATGAAGTAGCTTTTCATATGAAAAAATAGTGAGAAACAAGAGACGAGAAGAGCTTTAAGTGCTGCTTTGGAGAATATTATATGCATAGAGATCTTCAAAGAGTTTCACCATTCATCTTTCTCTACTTCCTTCACTCTCTTTAATTCATTAGGTTGTTAATTTTTGTTTCTACTAATTTTCTAAATATGCTAGGCTAAATTTCCCCTTTGGAAGCCTTATACATGATGTTATGATTGATTACTTGATATTATTCTTCGTGCTTCCTTGCAAAATTTCCTATGTTCTTCTATGATATTTGTTCATGATTATTATCTCGAATTTTTTTGTGTGGCCAACCAAATGAACCATGATAATTCTTTAATGCTAGAATAGGGAATTTGATCTGTAATTATCTTATTCTCTTATTCATGAGTAGCAATTTGTAGTTAATGATTATGGTTAAGTTTTCATTGACTGTGAAGTGGTTCATAACGTAAGTTAAATAATCCGAGCTTGTGTGTTTATTGCTTAGATCAACCTATCTTTCTCATCTTAATGCTTCTATTAAGTTAAATCTAGAGAGTACAATTTCTAGGTTATTTAAAGGTTAGAGAGTATCTAGAGAGTGCAGTCTCTATTTAATGACAAACTAAGGAAATATTGAGGTAGAAGAGCTTATTGCTATCTATGGTTGGTAGTTTCAATAGGAAGTTGGGAATAATATTGGTATCACGATCATTGCCAACGTTTAGTGGTAGAGAATGAGCATGTAACTAATTTTATCATTATAGTTCTCAGTGTTAATTTATTTATATTTTGAAATTCTAAGCTTCCTCTTGATTTTCATTTACTTAGTTTAATTGTTCACAAACCCCTATTTTATATATTTAGCACTTAATTAACTATAGTTAGAATTCGTAACTAATTAATTAGACTCAATCCTCTGCAGGAATAACCTTTTCTCATTACTATACTCAAAAGCGATCTTTGACTAGCAAGAATTAATTTGATACCCCTTCTGGTTTACATCAGCTACATCAGAAGCATTCAGTTGGATGATGAGAATTCTAGAGTTCTCGGAGGTGATTAAACTTTATTCTAAATTGTGTTATGATCATGAGAGAGTAGGAAGTAATCTATATAAAGGAATTTACATGATTTGAGTAAATCATAAAGGGTGTAAGACATGCAAATGGTGAAAGTGAGTCGAAGCTTAGAAAGTATCAAGACAATTGAATCTTAAGGGATATAATGAGTAAGTTATGTTGCCAATGATCAATTGTAATTTATGAGGTAGTTTAAATAGTATTTTTAGTTTGGAGCTAAATTGGACCAAAAAAAGAGAAGAAGATATGTAAATATTTAAAGGAAGTAGTTAAATATAAGTGATAGTTATATGTAAAAAGGTAGGATCTTAATCATAACATGGTATATGAAAAAACATTTCGGTTAGTTGTTTGGGGATATATTGAGGTGAGATAGGTAATATAATTTGAAAGTTAAGGATTTTAGTTAGAAATAAGTATGATTATGAAATGTTTTACACCAAAAAGGCCTATATGTATTTTTAGATGTTTTCATAAAGGGGATTTCATTATTCTTCCTAGGTAGATAGTTAGGTGCACCTAGATATGAGATCAAGTAAAACCAAGAGTTTGAGTTGCATGATAGTGGATGAGATTGGCCACATAAAGACCCTAACACCATTTATTCATGAAGTTTAAGACCTTGACTTCAAGTACTAGGGTAACTAGATATATTATAACTCTTAAGACCTTAAGTTCAAGTCTCAAGGAAGGGTTGAGAATTATTATAACCTGTAATGCCTTGGGTTCAAATCCCAATATAGGGTAAAGGATTATAACCTAGAAGATCTTGATTCTGGGTCTGAAAGCAAGGTGATGGATGATATTCTGCCATATGGATTCATTTTATATATAAACATAAGTTGGAAATTTATTATGAGTATTGCATTACTCATTATAGTTTCATTCAAGGAATTTCTTAAAGCAAATGAATTTTTCATAGTGTATAACATGAAGGTCAAGATGATCGAATGGAATATGTTTATTGGAGTTTTAAAGAGTAAGCATGACATTGCATGGCATAAACCATCACATCTTTTAGATTTGGTTTTACTCACTGAGCATTATGATGCGCACCCCTATGTTTTGTAGGTATAGTTGGAATCATAAATGATTTTTCAATATGATTCAAGGGCTGCATATAGGACTGAGCTTGTGAGATGTGATGGATGGGTTTAGCCTTTGTGTGTTTTGAAAAAGGACTTGTAGAGAAATATGTATAAACTCTAAAGTTAATACATATATATATATATATATATATATATATATATATATATATAAAAGTTAAAGTTAAAGTCAAAATTTTCCAATCGAATTATTGGAAGTCAACCCTTTTGTTGTAGTGGAAGATATTAGAAAGAACAAAAAGAAAGCTCCATGAAGAAGTGTGACAACAAGGTAGTCATATATGGCAAAAACAGTCTATTTTAGCAAGATACATCATTAAAATATTACTTCATTTATAAAGCAATTGAAGAAAGAGATATAGAACTTGATATTTGCAGGTATAAAGACCAATTTGTTGACATTTTCACTAAAGCATTACTGAGGGAAAGATTTGAGCATTTAATTTAGAGGAACACTTGGAATTTATGCAAAACACATTAAGGGAGAAAATGTTAGAGTTTAATGTATTGTTATGTGTTACAACACTATAAAGGTTAATTAGTTTGTGTTTTATGTTGAGTCTATACGAAGTGTAGTTAACATAAGTTAGTTTGTGATAAATCCTATTTATATTCATTTTATCTCATATTGATATATGATTTATGGATTAGTTTTCTTGAATGTGCATAAATTGGATAATAAATTGATGAATTTTGTTTGCAGGGACAAAATGACTAGAAATGAGGAAAAGTGGGCTTATCTGTGTGAATCCATAAAGAATTAGAGTTCGGCCAAGGTAATGAAGAGATAAAGGACTTAAGCTCATAGTTAGGAGGCCTCTTGACTGAGAAGAAGGAGAGCATTCATCTTTCCTTGCAAAGGAAGGAGTCTTTGGGTCAATAGGAAACATCCTAATTTAATATTTTGTGTAAGTTTTCCTGTTCAGACACATGAATAGGGTGGTTATGGAAAGCAAAGAAAAAGAGCTGCAATTCTTATGTTGACCACGTGATGTGAACCCAAACGGGTGTCAAATTAATCCTTGCAGGTATAGTGCCCATAGAGGATTGAGTCTAATTGATAAGCCATGAATACTACTAAATAAATAAAAAGGGGTTTGAAAATTTAACTAATTAAATGAAAACCTAAAGAAAACTAAGAATTGCAAAGAACAAAGTAAATTGACATTAAAGACAATGATGAGAAATCTGGTTAAAGGCTCACTCTCCACCACTAGACATTGACAATGATGCTAACACTAATAATATTCCCAACTCCCTATTTAGACTACCGACTGTAGATAGCAACAAACTCTACTAACTTAATATTTGCTTATATTGTCATTAAATAAAGATTATGCTCTCTATTCACTCTTTAACCATTAAACAACCTAGAAACGGTGCTCTCTAGATTTAATTTAACGTAAGCATTATGTTGAGAAGGACAAGTTGATCTAAGCAATAACCTCACAGGCTCAGACTATTTAACTTAGGCCATGTTCCTCTTCACAATTAAAGAAAAGTTGATTGTAGTGATTAATTATGAATTGCTACTCATGAATAAGAAAGTAGGACAATTACGGATCCAATTTCCTATTCTAGCATTAGATGATTATCAGGGTTCATTTAGTTTTCCACCAAGCAAATCATGATAACAATCATAAGCCAATATCATAGAAGAACATAAGCAACTTACAAGGAAAGTTAGAGAATTTTATCAAGAAACCAATCACATAATCAAATCTAGGGCTTTGAATTCACTCTCAACCAAAAGGGAATTTAGCCAAGCATATTCCAAAAATACATAGAAATAAACATTAACAACATCAAGAATCCAAGGGATAGAAAGCAAGTAAAGAAGATGGATAGAAAAACTCTTTGACGATCTCTACTCAGATTATGTTTTTCGAATCAAGCCCTTTGAAGCCCTTATTCTCTTCTTTTCTTCTCCTCTCTTGTTTCTCTCTGTTTTCTAATATGCAAGACTATGTATTCTGATGTAGGATGCTTGTTTTTAAAGAGAAGATGCAGCCATTATAGCACCCAGTCCTAACTAGCAGATTTGGAGGCAATTTCATGTGGGCACCACAGCACCACTATAGCTTAGCATCCTCAATGTTGGGCATCGCAGTGCCTTGCTCTTGGGTCTGGGGTGCTAAATTATTCATTTTGGGCACTGTAACACCCTAGCCTCTGACTTAGTACTGGTATTACTATATTTGGCTCTTTAACTTATGGCTAAGTCACCCAAAACCTGTCTAAGCTCATGCTATTCAACTCCAATTGATTTCTAACTTCCAAAACACCTCTAAAATGTAAAACACAAATAAAAATCAAGGACATTTAAGGAATTGAGCAATTAAATGTAAGAGAATTCAATGGAAAAATATACCAAAATTTTCACTTATCATCACGTTTCCCAATTCAATAAGGATCTTGGAGTAACTTGGGTCAAAAACTAGCTGGTCAATAGAAAGGCGACAATCTATGTGCCAAAAGGAAAATTTTGAGTTCTTTCTTAAAGGCAACCCTAAGGGTGGCAAGAGTGAATAAATAAGGAAGAGATGAGAAGAGAAAGAGGATGGACTAGAGGAGGAAAATTGGTAGAGAAAACCTGCAACAATTACTTGAAGAGGAAGGAGGAAGTGCAACTCATTGGTGGAGAAGAGCTTCAAGCTTTTGAGGATCAATCTACTAAAAGTCTTGTTTTTCCCTTTCTCTTCTATATTTGCTTATGGTGATGTCTTCTAAATTTCTTTTTATTTCATTGAATTTTATTATAGAGTAGTCTTCTTATGTGAGGGGGAGAAGGACCCAAAACCTCTGCTTTGAGTTTTCATGTGAATGAGTTTCATTCAATTATTTTTCATGAGAATCATATCTTATTGATCTTAATGCTATTTATTTATTGACTTAATTTTATTTTTGGTCAACCTAGTTTGCTAAAGTTACAGTTTTGGTCCCTCTAGTTTCATAATGAACAATATGGTTCCCCTAGTTTCATCAAAGTTGTAGTTTTGATCCCTTAATTAATTTTTTATCTATTTTTTAACGACTATTGCTGACATGTACAATAAAAAAACTATGTAGACACAAAAATGACTGTTAAAAAATAGATAAAAATTAATTAAGGGACCAAAACTACAACTTTGACTAACTAGGGGACCAAAAATGTAATTAAGCCTTATCTATTTGATTGTGAATTGAGCATAGTGATCTTTTGAACAGAGAAGCTATGTTAGAGATGAACTTTTGAATGATAAATTGAACCTTGCATGTAAATAAGGTGGAGAACTTATAAGGCATGCCATAAATCGTAATAAGAGTTACCGAATACGGATGTTAGGATATTTATGTGCTTAGTTTAACTAGTAATCGAAAAGTAAGAGCTAACAAAAAAAGGATTCCATGAAACTTAATGTATCTCAAATTGAATTAATCTACAATAGACCATAAACACATATATTTGAAGTTAAGAATGTTTGAGGAAGTTAATTATGCAAAAAAAAAAATTAAAATGTTGGGAATTCTACCGTTTTGTAATTTATAATGTTTTAAATTGATTCTCTTGAATCTCCTAGCTACAGAGGTGTAGGTAAAATTGAACCCCTAACATTATTTTTTGTAGGAAGTTTCTGTCATTTTGATATTTTTTTACCTTTAATTTTTAGTTGATTTTAGTTCATCATAATTTGTTTTATTCTATCTCTCAAATTGACATGGATCGTTTAACCACTTTAATTGCATATTTTTCATAATCCTCATTGAGAACGATACTCACTCATCACTTTTAGTACTTATATGATTAGCATACTTACTAGGGCCATTTTTAGTCGCATCAGTTTGAAAGTTCTAGTTGTACTCTTCCAATAACTTCTTGAGGAAGCAAATATGTATTGTAAGTCTCTAGTGATCGTGGTATTCTTTTGCTGCAGAGATTAGTAAGAGAGAACTCTGACCTTTGCTCTTCTTTTCTTCTACTCTTGCTCTATTTTACAATTTGTAGGCAATGCCACAATAAAAGTGATATTGTTTTCAAAATGGCATTTTTTTTAACCAGAAAAAGTGGCATTTAGCTTGCCATAACCACATATTTGAAAATCTTGCAGCTTCCAGAACAGGAAATGACACATTTTTCATACTCTCCATCTATTGATCATACATATTATACATGGTCTTTTACGAACATTGATATCTTATTTCCATCATGTGTTATGCTACCTACGAAGGTGGGTGAGATTAAGGATCTTAGCAAAAACCTAGACAAACTTAGTAAAGCACATGGTTGCTTAGGTCATGCTCTCGCTGAAATGGAAAGCGCCCATGTGGCACGTTAGAGCTACCCCAGACATCGTTCATGTGCCACCACCAAATGAGCATAGCCTTTTACGTTACATGTCCATCCCTCCCTATGAATGGCGGGATGCTAGCCAAACCCACATTGTTTATGTCAATGCTTGTATTTCAATTTGATATATTAGTGAAAGTGACCTCACGTTCATCTTTAAAATAACAAAAGTTGACCTTACGTACAATATCAAGATTTATGTCATTTTGTTGACACCTTAATAGAGAGTTCTTAGAATAGATTGCTCAACTAATGACTAATAGAAATGTTTAAGGGCGTCATTGGTTTTAGAAAATATATTATTTTTATTTTTTGAAAATAGTTTTTATTTTTAAATTTTCAAATATTTTTAAAAATATGTTTACTTTTAATTTTAGTCTCTTTTTCATTTGTTGATTAATCTTTGGTAATATAATTTAGGCAAAAAAATTAATCTTTTATGCTTTTTATGGTCCGTCACATTTTCTATCTTAATCAGTAGTATGTCTAATTAGGTGATTACAGTAAATCTATCAATATATTATTAAAAGAACGATTTGAATAAAATTTAAATAATGCCACTTTACGTTTTTTGAAAACATAAAAAAATTTGTTTTTATAATTTTCAAAATTTTTAACTCTATTTCTTACAAAATAAAAACATTAAAAATAATACAAGCACATGCATTTTCATACATATTTTTTTTTGTTTTCACTAAAAATGAAATCAAAAAATGGTGAAAGCAAATGCATCCTTTATTTCTATACTCAAAGTTATAACTCCTCTCATATTTATCATTTTATTATTATTTATCATTTATCATCATTATTTTTTTACAATGAATCAATGGTTACAATTAAAGGTATAGAGATTGTATAAGAATTGTGGTGTATGAAAAATATTGAAGAACTTAATTCAAATTAGGGGAAACCTTAATGACAAGCATAGATCTCTTTTTGTGCTCTTGTCATGTGAAACACGTGTAGGAAGACATTGCACGGCTTTTTGTAAAATTTAAAGAGGCTGGTTTAAATTTATAAAAATAGAATAGATGTTTGTAAAACAGCATATAAAGTTGAAATGTTTTACTCTTTAAAGTATTATTATATATATTATTTGGATTTTTAATTTCTATAATGTAGAATAATTTCACAATCATATTTTTCGTACAATTCGCATAAGTTCCATGTGTCTATATTTATGTATAACGACTGACCCCAGGCCAGTTGGTAAAAAGTTTAGATATGACTAATTGAATATATATATATATATATATAATCAACATGTATTACTTTTAGAACTAAATGGAATTTCAAGGTAATTTCAATGATGTTTTACTAAAAGTGATTTTTTTTCATGATTTTTTTTTCCACAATTCTTACAACTAGTCTGCGTTTAATTATGTTTACTGTAAATTTTCAATGAGACTTGCGGTATATTTTGGCCTTGAAATGGGATTGTCTCTCTTTTCCTGAAACTTGTTTGCCAAATTATGTTTAATTGACCCACTTAAAAAATTAAATAAAACTAGTTGACTTCAAATATAATTTAATTATATATAAAAAATATATTAAATTTTTTTTGTGAGAATTTTTTTTTTTTTTGCTAAATAACTCCGACTCAAGTAATATTTTTTTAATATTAAATACTAAATAAATGGTTCTAAATTTAAACTTTCACTTTTTTTTTCAAATATATATATATATATATATATATATATATATATAAAGAGCTGGCTACCACACATTTATGATGCTGAGTCGCTTCTTGTAGGGCTTTGTTTGTTCCTCCTTGTGTGACGTGGACACTGCGACATCAGAAGCTCTTAGGTGATCATTTTTGGTGGGAAAGGCCAAAGGGCAACTCTCTTCTTTCAAATCATGAATAAAACTTTTTAAACCTTCTTTCATAAGAACTAGGGGTGTGCACGGTTCGGTTAGGTTCGGTTAAGAGCCTAACCGTTAACTTAACCGTGCAAATAAGGGCGGTGCGGGTAAAACAACCG
>JASKGM010006107.1:0-11454 GCA_034509205.1 Ceratonia siliqua
GTTATAAATAAATAGTAAAAAAAATTATAGATGAATAATAAAAAGAATGTAAAAAAATTTAAGAAAAAATTTAAAAACATCTTAAAAAATTTTCAAAAAAATACATAAGATAAAAAATAATTAATTAATTTTAAAAAATAAAAAAAAATTTTAAAAAATATAAAAATTAAAAAAAATAAAAAAATAAAAAAGAAGTGGGGTAATAGGATAATATTTTTTAATAAAAAAAAGTAGCATTTTAGGCTCAGCGGAAAGCCTGTGGGCCAGTGGGTTCTGTCAGACTAGGACAAGTGTGAGAGCGCCAAAAGTGCGCACGTTGTTCATGCCGAAAAGCAAATCATTGTAAACACTGTTAAATGTAGATGTTATTATTTTTATACTTATTTTTTTAACACTTATCTCATATTTTAATTTTTTAATATTTTTTTTCTCAAACTCAAATTTACACTTTCGTTCAAATGAATTGGTAGTGTTGGGGTCACCATATGAAACATGTGTTATGGATTATCCCTTATCATAAACACGTGGACGCGACAAAATCTATTGAAATCTTACCGACTTTCATAATTGTATTAAACAAAAGAAAATTAATATTTATATATTTATCATTATTTATTTTATTTGATATTTAAGATAATAATATAAAAATTAAAAAAATTATTAAATAATTTAATTATAACAAAAAAATTATATTTAATTAAATTACATTTATTAAAATTAATTTCGATTATTATTATTTTATTAAAAATAATAATAAATAAAAATAAAGTTAAAAAATAATAATTAATATTTTATTATTAATATAAAATAATAAATAATTTAAAACAAACTAAAATTCTTAACAACTTTTATTTTGACATAAGAAGGAGTATTATTTATTATTTATTATTATTTATTATTATTATTATTTTATAATATATTAATAATTAAAAACAAAATGTAAAAAAAATATAAAAAAATAATGTATAAATATTATTACTCTAAACAAAATATCAAGCTTTCCCCCTTATTTAATACTTATTTTTTTATTTGACGTTTAAAATAATGATACAAAAATTAAAAAAATTATTAAATAATTTTAATTATAAAAAAATATATATTTGTATTAGACTAAATCACTTATTACTTATAATAGTTGACATCTCATGTAATTAAGATATATAAAAAAGTGATAAGTAAAAGATAAATCTAATAAGTTAGGAAAGTAGGTGATAAAAAAAATATAAATAAATTAGTTGAAATTTTTTTTAAAATAAAGTTAATTAATACATTAAAAATAACAATAAAATAATTAATAATTAATATTTTATTAATAATATAAAATAATAAATAATTTAAAACAAACTAAAATTCTTACAATTATTTTAAAATTAGAGAGAGTATAAAATAAGATTTGTCTTATATCCCTCCTTATCAAATTGCTAATCTATATTTTAGAATTAATCTCAGTGCCCTCCTTTGAGCCATTTTATTTTAAAATAATATGTTATGATATTTGTTTTTCTATAATTTAAATAATTTTAAAATAATGTTTTAAAATGTCAAAAAATGAAAGCAACAAAATTTTAAAATATGATATATCTAAAGGAAAAAATTATTATTATTATTTTTATTACTGTCTAGCTAGCCATTCTGGGTGTTGTCATGTTAAATTAAATCTTATCTATTTGTTTGACACAAATATAAAATGGGATCATTGTCAGTTATATGAATTAAAAATATATTTAGGAGTAATATTTAATTTTTTTAATATTATGATAATATTAAAAATAATTTTATTGATGAGGCTGTGGTGCAGTTTGACGAGCATGTTAGCAATGGCACTTTGTTTTTTATTATAAAAAAGGAATATATATATATATATATATATATATATATTAAAAGTGAGATTTTTTTAATATGTACATAATATAAATTTATATAATTTATTTTACTCATTTAAAAATAAATTTAATATTAATTAATTTCTCTAAAAAAATTGTATTAATTAACTCTTCTATAAATTATTATTGTATCATGTTCATCTCAATTTGTATTAATTATGCTAGTTTTTATTTATTTCTCTTTTTTTTAGACTTTTTATTTATTTGGTTTATTTTGTTTTTAGGAGTAAATAAATAAAAGAAACAACAGCGTGGAGACCCTCCCAAAGAAAATAGGAAAACCGAATCCCATTTGAAGAAGGAAACTAATGGAAACAAAGGAAAAATCATGTTTTGATTAGAAAGAGGAAACTAGCATTATTGGGCTATAAATAAAGCTGCTGCCACCCACCAAAGAACACCATACTAGACCGAGAGAAAGAAAGAGATACTAGCTGAGAAAGAGAGGCATTCAGGAAGCATTCTCACTATTCCTTTTTATTTTCTTAATCTTTTCTTTGTCTAATTTTCCCTCATGAATTCCAGTATTAGAATGATTTGTTTTAATTATTATGAACTAATTTGCCTTACTAAGGTTACAATGTAGCCTTTTAGTGAAGATTTCAATTTCTAATTTTATGTGATCAGAATTTTATTATTCAATATTGAGTTTACATTACTGAGTTTAATGATTTTAATTATTTGGCCAATAATTAAATGATTTGTTGTGCATGTTAATTCGAGAGATGATGCATGTGAAATATGATAGAAAGTCTCACATCGAAGGTGTAGGAAGACTAAATGTAAAATATAAGTCTTGACAATCATTTCCCTTACAAGTCGGTTTTTAAGGATGAAGTTAGGTCATTATTAAAATTCTAAATTTCTTCTTAATATAAGAGCATGGGCCAGCCCACATGGTTTTCGTTGTGCATGATTGATGAAGATAACTAGACTCCCTTGATCATGAGAGTGAGTGTAGAAAATCAAATCAAATACTAGCCTTGGCAAAAGTCTCACATCACTTGGGTTGGCTGGCTGAGTAAAGAATATAATGTCAGGCATCCCTGGCCTCACAAGACGTTTTTGTGAGGATCAATTAGGTTGACACTATATCCAAAAATTCAACTAAATCGCTTCTTGTGATGTATGCCATGAATTGAACGAAACACAGGAATGTACCAATGTGATTTGTTCGGCTGTATTATGAAATATTATTAATCTTAATGTGCCTAATTGCTTTTAAATTTGCGTGTAAATATTATAAGTTATCGTATGTTGGGTAATTCCAATTCTTCCCGAGAGAGAGTTTTAGATAAATTAAAATATTTCACCATCAAATAAGATAATAATTAAATGATTGCATGGTTAGAATTTGGAATTTAATTGGTTAGGTGAGTCGGATGCCTTAGTGTTTTCTTAATTAGGTACAAAAATCTCTTTCTAAGTGTTTGGCTAATTCTTAGTTGTTTGATTTAATTTTAGTTTCTTTATTTTTAAATTTAAATTTACTATTTTTCTTGATTTTCAAACAATTTAGAGTTAGAACAATTTCAATGGCGAATACATAGAAAATCCTTGCGGGTTCGACATCCTTCTTTATCACTATATTACTTGTTACAATTTCGTACACTTGCAAATTTTCACAAGAAGTTTTTGGTGCCGTTGCTACGAATTTTTATTTTTATTTTCTATTACCATTGATACCAACTGGCTTTAGATTAATATTTTTTAATTTTGTTTCAATTGTTGCATGTGTAGTGCCATAATCAAGGACACTCTCTTTTCTTATCTTGAAATCGAAAAGACTTGTAGAAGGAACATAAAAGAGAGAATTCAATTGACATTGAATCAACAGCCTCCAATGGACTTGGTACCCAATACAGAGGCACCCTAAGCAATTCAGGACTATTCCCTCTCTCAAGTGGATGAAGCTCAGTCTAGTTTTGTTTGGTTGCTTGTTATTACAGATGATTTTGAGATCAAGCCGGCTATCATCTAGATGCTTCAGTCACTATAGTTTAGGGGTATGGCACATAAGAATCTGCATCAACACATCAAAACTTTTTTGGAATTGTGCGATACTTTCAAGAATAATTGGGTATTTACTAAAGCCATAAGACTAAGGCTTTTCCCTTTTTCACTATGGGACCGGGTAAAGATGTGGCTAGACTCTCTACCAGCTAACTCTATCACCACGTAGGAAATGTGCCCAGATGTTTTTGACCAAATATTTTCCATCGGCTAGGAGAGCTAAACTAAGGTGTGGTATCGCCTCATTTGAGCAGCTGGATCAGGAAACACTTTATGAGGCGTGGGAAAGATTTAAGAATCTTTTAAGGAAGTCATAGTATGCAGAAATGGTTACATATAGAAATATTCTACAATGGGTTGAATGATTTCTTAAGGTCAAACATAGATGCCACAGCAAGTGGTGTACTTTTGGATAAGTTACCATATATATGAGGCTTATGCTTTACTGAAAGAGATGACTGTAAATAACTATCAATGGCCTACTGAGAGATCCATGACTAGGAAAGTAGCAGGCATTCATGAGGTGGACACAAATACATCCCTAGCTGCTCAAGTAGCAGCTTTGACGAAGAAAATAGACAGTTTAGTGGGTTAAACAAGGTAGAATCCCTTGGTTGTCTGTGAATTATATGGGAGCAACCATGCTTATGAGCAGTGCACTAGGAGTTATGAGTCAATACAATATGTTAGCAATTTCAACTCGCAGTAGAACAATCCCTACTCCACTAACTATAATTCGGGGTAGACGAATCACCCTAACTTTTCATGGAGTAATAACTAGAGAGCACTGTAAGCTATGAAGCCAAGCTATCCACCAAGTTTTCAGCCATAGACAGCATCATATGCCCTTAATTATGAGAAGAAATTTTCCATGGAGGAAGCAATGAGGGAATTGGCTATTAACACTAATCAATTTATGATTGAGATTATAAATCACCTTCAGGTAACTAGAACACAACTACAGAGTCAGGGTGCATCTATCAGAAATATGGAAATTCAGTTAGGTCAGCTAGTTACTAATTTGAACAATAGACCATAGGGTACTTGCCAAGCACCATGGAGAATAATCCTAGAGAGTAAGCAAAAGCCATTACCTTAAGAAATGGAAGGAAGCTTCATTTACCAGAGAAAGATTAGGAAAAGAGGAGCATACTGTGAGGGCCAAGGAGTCTACCCCTATTCTTAGCTAGACAGTGAAAAAAAATCCTCCCATTTCTTCTTCTCATATTTGTCTTTATGTTCCCCCTATACATTTTCCTCAAAGACTTCAAAAAAATAAACTAGATAAATAGTTTTCTAAATTCCTTGATGTTTTTAAGAAGTTAAATATTAACATTCCTTTTGCAAATGTCTTGGAACAAATGCCTAGCTATGTGGAGTTTATAAAGGAGATTCTATCCAATAAGAGGAAATTGGGAGAATATAAGGCTGTGATGCTGACTGGAGAGTGAACTGCCATTTAGCAAAATAAGTTTCCACCAAAATTAAAAGATCCATGGAATTTTACTATTCCTTGCACCATTGGAACTTCTTATTTTTTATAAAATAAAAAAATAAAAAACTTGTTTGGATATAAATTTGATGAAGTGTCAATGAGTGAGAAGAACGAGAGCTGCTGGATTTGAAGAACAAAAAATGTAATGAAAAATGAAGGCTACAAGGATCGAATGGGTGTGGCATTTAATGAAAATAGTTTTTCCTCATTGTTCTCTGTGTCTTTCAGAAAACATTGACCAAAAAAACAAGTCAAAATATGTTAAAGATGTTCTCTATTTTTTGTTTTTGAGTTACACTTTTTGAAAAACAATATACCTAAACAGATTTTTTTTTATTTTTAGAGAATAATAAAAGAAGAAAATGGTTTTTAAAAACCATTCCAAACAGCCCCTAATTCTTGGCCACCAGAAAGGCTTTAATTCATGTTCAAAAGGGTCAGTTAAATTTAAGAGTGAACAGTGAAGAGGTTATGTTCAACATCTATGAAAACTTGAGATTTTCAAAAGAGGTAAGCACTTGTTTTCTAGTAGATGTCACTAAGAAATGTGTAAATGAAGCTTTGCAAGAAGATAAACCACCCAATCACTTGAAGGAGAAGACATGAAGTATATTCAAAATTAACGATCAGAGATTAAAGCAGTATTATAAAGAACAAGTGGAGAGGAAGTCTACAGTTATTCCTTTTGGGAGGCAACCTAATTTTTTTTCAATTATTTTTATTTTGTTTTTGTTTGTTCTTTTTTAATATTTCACTTTTTGCAGCACTCATGCACAATCTCCTCCCACTTCAGACTCATTAGTGCTTTCCTGCAACATTTTTAGGGAAGTTCCATTTTATAATCTCTTTTAATTTTGCACATGGGGACAATGTGTTCTTTAAGTTTGGAGGTAGGGCTAATTCACTTTAGAATAGTGTTTTTTATTTAAAAAAATTCAAAAATCACCAAAATATTTTCCTTTCCTTTTATTTTGTCGATAATTGATGATTACAAGCCTATGATATTACCTGATTATCATTGAGTTAGATTTATGGAAAATGCTAAACTTGTCTTGTTTTGGGCTTAATTCTTGTGTTAGCTTGGTTTACTGGAAGTACTTTAAACACTTGTGCACAACACCATGATCAATTATTTGTTGTGTTGGCTTAGAGCATATTTATGTGAATTGGATATTTTTGTAGGATCTCACTCAACCCTAGAACCTATTTGATAATCTCTCAAGGCGAGATCCTAGGCAGCATACCATTAGAGAAATGATTTAAGCCATCTTTGGAACGTTTAAGCATTTCTAGCCTACTATCATTATCTATCTCTAGTCACTCCTTTGAGCCTCAACACAGTAGCCAATCTTTTCTTTCATCAACCCACATTAATCATACCCTTTAGCCCATAAACACTCATCCTACCATTTGTCAAGAAAAATTGTTATATGCTTAAGTCATTGGAGAAGAGAAAAAGTTTGTTACAAAGTTAGAAGAGCAAGAGCAATTTTGTTATTCTAAAAAGAAAGAATCTAAAAAGGAAAAATAGAGAAATAGCTACAAACAACCCAATGTCAAGAAAAAGCATTCATGTTATACTGAGTTGAATAAATTGCTCATAAGTGCTCTAAAAAGTAAATGTGAAACTGTTTTTTTTTTCTCTCTTCAATTGAGAAATATGTGTGGAATTTTCTTGCTTTGAATTCCTTACCTTTCTTTGTTTTACCATTACCCCAAGCCTAACATTACAAGCTTTTATTAAGTCATTTTGATCTTTGGTGGTATGTTTGTACTACATCAGTAGAAAGTTGATTTGAAAGATAGGCATATGAAGTAGTGAAAAGCTCATTATCATGGAGATCAATCATAATTCTATCTAGTTTGCATAAATTGATCCAAGTTGATAGAGTAGCAAGTTGAATTGGGTACTCACACACACACTCAAAGGTTTCCTTATAAACCCAGCGTACTCTTGAATTAATCTCAAAACTTGCTCAATGTTTAGAATTTTCCTTGAATCATTTACTTGATGCAACCCATGAGGCAATCATTGTGAGAAATCAACCTAATCTAATTGTTTTAATTTTTATTTTCTCTCTTCTTTTTTCTCGACGACTAGCAAATTTTAAGTTTGGGGGTATTTGATGTGCTTAATTGCTATACAATTTTTATCATATTTTCACTCTTAATTTTATGCTAATTTTTATTTAATTCTCTTATTTTTCTATACTTTTTATTTATTTGGTTTATTTTGTATTTAGGATATACATAAATATAAGAAACAACAGCCGGAAGGCTTTCTCAAAGAAAATAGGAAAACCTAATCCCATTTGAAGAAGGAAACCAACGAAAAAAAAAGAAGAAACCAACAAAAAGAAAGGAAACCGAGGGAAAATCATGTTCTGATGAGGAAGAGGAAACTAGCAATATTGGGTTATAAATAGAGTCGCTGACACCCACCAAAGAACACCATACCAAACTGAGAGAAAGAATGAGATACTAGCTGAGAAAGAAGAGCGTTCTGGGAGCATTCTCACTACTCCTTTTTATTCTCTTCATTTTTTCTTTTTCTAGTTTTTCCTCATGAATTCCAGTATTAGAATGATTTGTTTTAATTTTATGATGAACTAATTTTCCTTACTAAGGCTATGATGTAGCCTTTCCATGAAGATTTCAATTAATTCTAATTTTATGTGATCATAATTTTATTATGCAATTTGAGTTTACATTATTGAGTTTAATGCTTTTAATTATCTGGTCAATAATTAAATGATTTGTTGTGTATGTTAATTCGAGAGATGATGCAGGTGAAATGGCTTCTTGTGACATATGCCATGAATTGAACAAAAGACAGGAACATGTCAACGTGATTTGCGCGAATGTGTTGTGAAATATTATCAATCTCAATGTGTCCAATTGCTTTTAAATTTGAATAGAAATATTATAGGTTATCGTATGTTGGATAATTCTAATTTCTACCTGAAAGAGAGTTTTAGATAAATTAGAATATTTCGCCGTCAAATAAGATCATAATTAAATGATTGTATGGTTAGAATTTGAAATTAGATTGGTTAGGTGAGTCGGATGCCTTAGTATTTTCTTAATTGGTAAAAAAAATTCTTTCTTTCTAATTGTTTGGCTAAGTTTTTATTTGTTTGATTTAATTTAGTTACTTTATGTTTTAAATTTCAATTCACTATTTTTCTTTATTTTCAAATAATTTAGAATTAGAACAATTTCAATAGATAATAGGTAAAAAATTCTGGTGGGCTCGACATCCTTCTTATAAATTATAATATTTTAGGTATTATAATATTAATATATATATATATATATTATATAAAATATCAGAATATTTAAAATTTAAAATATCAAAAAAAAATTGTAAACATTAAAAATAGCGTGATATAAAGTTTTTATGATTTTGAAATTGTGTAAAATATCATACAAAATATTGCGATTTTATGATATTTTGTTATCTTTGATATAAATAACAACATATTTAACGCAAATATAATAGATATGGTTTATCATTTAACTTAACCTATCAAACTCCAAAAAGATGGGAACATCTGCTTTATTTAGATCACGTGGTACCTTCGTTTGCGGCATGAGCATTGTTTCAGCTCTTAATTCTTAGATTTACATGGATTTCATAACTGCATATAGCAGAGACTCTGGTGAAACTTGTCAGTTGGAGATGATGCTCATGATAGGCTCAGCCTCTGCCTTCTTAAACTTAACCGTAAGTGGTAGGGTATGGTCACCCAGAGCAAGATGCCTTTGGTTGTTTTCATCGAATGTAATCCCAAGCGCCTTGCATATAGTTGGGGCGTCGATGACAGAGGGGCAGAATGCTAGTTTGTAGTCATCACCTGCTAACTCAATCTTAAACCAGTTGGTGATGGTATCAATTCCTGGGTTTCCTTCAACGCCACCAGTGCTCACAAACCACAGCCCTGATTGTTCCTTGAGCAGCTTCCACACGGAGGATTCCCCACAGGAGTTGGGTTCAGCGAACTTGATGTTCTGGTCACTGGAGGTGTGGATTTCATCCCTTGGAATGGCTGGTGAAAATGTCACTGGCTTTCCAATGAACACCTCGATCTTTTCTTGCACCACGTAAAGTGGGCAAGGGGTGTTTTGTCTGCTGGCGAAAGTGAGGCCACCACCCCGGCCTCTGAAGACCGGGAGGATATGGTATTTGACGCCCGGGCGAAGTACTTCGCCTGAAGTGTCAAGCACTGGGTCAGGTCGTGCTGCTCCTAGCTGTGGATTTGTGGTGAAGGTGAAAAGGAGGAAGAAGAGAGCTAGCATTGTAGTCTTCATGTTTTGAATATTGTTTTGATTGTAGTTGTGGTTCATGAGGAGTGAAGAGTTCCAATTTATAGAAAATTGGGTAAGGCTAGGGGGTTAGAGGAAGGTTACTTTTATTAGAAGAAAATTATTTTTACAAATTATATAAAATTGATTTAATCCATTATTATCACTTATTTTATATTTTTACATTATCTTAATTTTGCATTAGATTTTTAAAATATATATGGTTTGTGAATTAGACATTAGGTAGACATGAGACAAACTTGGAAATAGTTTAATATGAAATTTGAGACGATTATTAGTTTGGTATCACTATCGAAGGCACTATGTTGTCCAGTATCAAATATAGGAGACATGATTAAAGATGATATGATGGTATATAAAATAAAAGCCAAGCCAAGCCACAAAACTAACTCAACAAATTATGGATTCGGATTTAATTATGTTAGGACATAACATGATCAATTATGTGTTACATTTTAACTATTCATTTATTTTAGACAATCACGATGCATATATTATTTTTTGACTTAATTTTTTTTTTGTTTATCGTGACCATTTAAAATAAATGAATGATCATAATTTAAAAAACATAATCAGTGATTGATCCGTTTTCACAAATTGACAAGGATGCTCACTTATTTTAATTCTCTGGGTCTCATGCACATACCTTGTGTGGTGTAATTGCAAATGGAGTTTTGGTAAGCAATAAATTAAAGGGGTCCATTATTACCAAAAACTTCGCAAACATGAAAAAAGTAAAAATCCTGCCTAGTCATTTAAAATGAGGAGATCCTTGAACTAAAAAATATTCAATTAATTTCAATAAAATATTTAAAATAATTATATTATAAAAAAGATAAAATATCTCTATATTTATAGTTATTTAAATAAAAATATTAAAAAAATTTGTATTTATTATATTTGTAAATAAAATGACATCTTGTGTGATGGATTATCTTAAACAAGTGGACGTTGTTTAAGTTGATTGGTCAATAAATAGGACAAAATCTATTCGAATCTTACCAACTTCCATAATTGTATTAAACTTAATATAAAATAAGATTTGTCGTATATCCTTGGTGTGACCTTTTCAAATTGCTAATCTATATTTTAGAATTAATCTCAGTGCCTCTTTTGAGTCACTTTATTTTAAAATAATATGTTATGATATTTATGTTTTTATATTTTAAATAATTTTAAAATAATGTTTTAGAATATCAAAAAATGAAAGCAACAAAATTTTAAAATATGCTATATCTAAAGGAAAAAAAATAATTAGTTCTATTTTTTATTTTTATTAGTGCATATAATTTAGTAAAATCTAGCTAGTAACAATAATAATAATAATAATAAAACAGAAAACGTATGTTGAAGACAATGTGAGCTAGCATTAAATCCTGCATATATGTTTAATTCAAGGAATTAAATTTCGAGCGAAACGCTCGAAATGCTCGAAAAATTTCTGTTTCGGGAGACATCGAAACGAAACAACATTCCACCGAAACGAAACGAAACGAAAAAAAAAAAAGAGAGAAGAGTTGTTCATAACCAAGATTGAGAAGAATCTAAACCTATTTTGAATTCTGAAACTAAAAGAAAACAAAAAAACTGATAAGATTGAGAAAAGTTTAAACCTCTTTTAAAATTTTTATTATTATTTATCATATTATACCGTACAACTTATCAGCTTATACCTTACTTTATGATAGTATTATTTATATTCTTCATATTTGATTATCAAAATAAAATATTTGATTT
>JASKGM010006108.1:0-11454 GCA_034509205.1 Ceratonia siliqua
TGAACCAAACATGAAAATATCTATCATTCTCAGGAATCTACAAGACCAACCAAACACAATTTTTACATTCTTGGGAATAAGGTTCCCAGAACTATGACTCCTAGGAATCATGTTTCTTGGGAGAAAAAAATTTTCCCTGTACCAAACACCCCCTAAGTTCCATCATTCTAAAACCTTGGATTTTTCTTAGAATCAAATGCGTTAACATGGAATGGACTAAGCTAATATTATTCAGGAACATACCACTCCTTCATAACTTGGCTTGCTACATAAGACATATTCGCCACCAAAGAGACACTTAAGCTGAAGAACTAATATGTAGTTTATCAAAAAGAATTGAAGGCAGTCTGTTGCAGAGGTTTATGTTACCTAAGAGGGCAAGGGACTGGCATGACGAATTGACAAGGCTAGGTAAACCACTCAAAGCAAGAGCTTATCTGTTCTTATCATCAAATTCAACTGATCATATCCTTTTTTTTTTAACCACGTAATCATGTACGCAAAAGAAACTATTGTTAAGGCCATTACCAAAGATGTGATGGACAACATAAAAATAAACATTTTTGATGTGTTTGTAATGCCCAAAAAAAACAAAAAAAAGAACCAAAACACAAACACCTAAGCCTTAAGGACCAAGTTACAAATTAGGAACTTTCCTAATTTGCAACGGGGCCCCTGGACCCCTTTAAATCCTCCACGAAGGCCCCCCCTCCCACTTTCTGAAACAGTCCGCCGCTAACCTCTGAATCCTCTTCTCCTCCCTCGGGCAGCACCCCTCCTCCACCATACCCTCGGAACCTCCGGCCAAACCCAACCATCCTCACCGTTGTATGAGTTGCCGTCGCTGTCGTGAGTGGCGACTTCGTCGGGGGCGCGTGGGTAACGATTCTCAGAGTCTTTTTGTGCCTGAATTACCAGAAATTCTAGCCCTTCTCCATGTAAGCAAATTCTCTCCATATTTCTTTTAAATACAATCACATTGGAAGAGGATGGCAAATTTAAAAACTATGTTTCTGATCAAAAACAGAATCTCATATTTTTAGCAAGAATTCTCCTCCCTCGCCGTTGTCTCGTCCTGGCCATGAATCGCCATTAGGCTGCTGCTATTTCACTGCTGTGGTGCTCCTGCCACCGTGACCATCTCCTTCTAGCCTAAAACCAGTGGCTGTAAGGTGAGTTTTCCCTCCCTGTACCATGAAACCATAAACCGTGTTCTGTGAGGACTGGAAGTCAGTTGTTAAATTTCTGATCCCATGGATGAGCGTAGAGTTATTGAAATTACCTTATCCTAATTAATTTCATGAACCATTTAACTTAGTGCACAATTTCAGAAAATTCTCTTCTTAGTTTAATTGCTGAATAAAATTTCCATGGCACCTTACCCTGTACTAAGCATTGTTTACTAAACTAGTTTAAATTCCTGAACTTAATGCTTTTAGAAGATTAAACTGTAACGACATCCTCGTTGAGTGGGTATTCAAATTATAGATCTTTTGATGATATTGGTCTTAATATTTGTTGTAGAAATTATTAAGGGATTCATTTAAGTCTAGGTGAGACTAAAGCACCTTTGTTTAAATTACTGTATAAGAGTATTAGATCTAGCTTATTCAAACCCAACTTAGTAGTACAAGAAGGTTGGATTGGGAGTTAGTATTAAACTTCTAATTTAATGTGAGTGGATTCTTACTTACCTTTTGATGCCTAAACTGTTAAATTTTATCTGGTAGATAAATAATTTTATTTGAGTATGGATTTGAGGAAATTGAGAAAGTGATATATATGTATATCTGTGAAATTTATTATTATATTCCACAGTATGAAAAATATCTGGATTTTGATATTTTGAAAGTATGAATGGTATGAGAATTATGAAAGAAATTTATAACTGTAAATCTGTGATCCGTAGTAGAGTGGTGGTAGAACCACTAGGTGCACCTAGGTCGCAACCTTTATCGGTTGAGGGTAGTTCCTGATAAAGGATACTTCTATCAGTGAGTGCAGTTCCTGACAGAAGATTGAGTGTTGTTGTGAATAGTTCCTCCGCATGAGAATGCCCAGAAGAGAACAGGAAATTTAGTATTTCCCTTCGGTGAGTGCAGTTCCCGAAGGTGAGGATCGGGTTACCCTCCAGTTGAGATTTATCCTCTGGAGCGAGAACACTGTGTTCTCAATTTAGGTTATCCCCTACGTGTATTGATGGATCCTAGGAAATTTACATTTGTTATATTGAAATATTTACTGATATAAATATCTCTTTGAATATCATATAAATGTTTATTACTGTGATTTGATTATGAGGTGAGAATTACTTTCTTTCCTAGGCGTAAGGTGCATTAGGTACTTATTATGTTAATAAAGTATTAAAGGAGGTTTTAAAATATTTTAGCAGTAATGCACCTTACATCTAGGGGTTTAGTTATCAGTAGGTAAGTCTGTTTTCCATTTATTGAGTCAGTAGACTCACCCCTCAACTTTAACATTTTCAGATCAGCAGATTGGTGATTTACCTTCAACTCCGCCTGCACCCTTTAAACCTGCTGATTGACTTGGTAGGAAACCACCTAAGTAGTAGTAGTATTGGAATTTACTTGAGGATTGTGGATCGATGTTGGATAGGGTTATTTTCATTTTTTTTGTATATTTTCATGGTCTGTAAATATAAATTGCATAATCCTGTGTAAGTTGAATATACAGTCCATGATGGACTTTTTACTGCTTTTCTGATAAGCCACTGAGGCTTCTGGTTAATGGTGGACACGTCCATCTTGTTTATTTACATATTTGTAGCCTGAGATAGTCCATATTTCAGAAAAAAAAAACTCTACAGAAATTTTTAATAAATTATTGATTTAGAAATTATTTTTATGAAAGTGTGTTTTAATTTCATTATTTATTTAAGAATGATTTTGAATGATATTAGCTGCATTGGTATTTTAGGCTTGTAGGTAATTACCTAAAGAGTAATTATCTACGCCGGTCGCGTGTCCTAAATATGGGTGTGACAGTGTTCCTTAGTGCCATGAGGGCCTGGCCCTTCCTTAGCCACGTTCGGCCAAGTCAAAGTGTTGTTAGCTGACCAATTAATGATAGTATGGGTTTAGTAGTTGGTTTATCCTTCAATCTCGCATTCCACTGTTATGTGTCAGTAGCTAGTAAGCTTGTATATATGTTTGCTATTTTGTTGAATAAGGAGATGTTGAAGAATTATCCATAGCTCCCTCTCTTAAATCTCTTAATCCTAACTCCCTTCTCTCTTCCTTCTCAAATTTGACACACATTAAAGGTATTAAAGTCGGTTCTAACTATGGATAGCGGCAAGCTAGACATAGAGTTCAGCAAGGAAGTCATCGAAATCCTGGCGCAACACGAATAAAGATTTGAACTGGTTAACACAACGCTATAGGTTGTGGTAACTGAGCTTCAGGCCATGTTAGTAGAGCCAAACACTGGCATGACCCATTCTGAGATCAACCCATTCTCGCTCAGAAAAGCTGCGCCTTCCCCGATTATTGTACACTCTAGCAACCACAGTGGTAACCACTTAACCGATATGATCATTGTCGTCGAGCTTGTGGAACGACAGATTGAGGCGTTGGTGGTTAAAGCCCTTGATTTGAACAGTATTGGAAACAATATGGGAATGATTGAGTTTATAAGAGACGAAAAAGAGGAGGAAATACCTGACCTTGTTTACGATGAGTATCTTGAGAAAGATGAAGATTCAATTTCGCTGCAGCTAAAGGATAGTTTCTCTTCTAATATTGATACTGTTTATGTGGGATCCCATAAGGTTGAAGCTAATTTTGGTTCTTTGATACCAGGGGTTACAGGACTTCTGCAATATCACATCTCTAAAAGTGCCATGGAAAAATCCATCTCATCCCAGTGCGCATCAGAACATGATGATTATGTTTGGGTTCATGACTACCATTTTATGATTCTTCCTGCACTCTAGAGGAGGCGATACAAACGAGCTATGGAATCTTCTAGCACTTGGATATTAGATTTTTGCAAAGCAGTTGATGTACTCAGTGACTCAAAAGATAAACGGCCTACGTAGTTGTTCTTGGGCCTTCAAGTGCAAGAGTGTTTACACCTAATGATGATGGGCCAAAAGAAAGATTTGAAGGCTCAGCAGCAAAGTGAGAAAAACTATTGAGGAGTGCCGTGGAGGTAGGTAAGTCTGAGGTCTTCTATGTGTTTAAAGATGGATTTAAAAAACTTGTAGATTCTATGAAAGAACTCATTAACTTTGCGGAGTACGACAAGTAATGGCAACCCTCTTCACTTCCATATCCTCATTATGATAAAGCCCAGGATGATGCTGCATCGTTGAGACATGCGAAGAAGGTTTGGGACCATATGAGTGTTGCTCCAAATGTTGTTACCAATAATACAATTTTACGCAGTGGGTGTGATAGTTGGAAATTAAAGCAATCAATGGAAGTTCTTCACAGGAAAGTGCAACGGGAGTGCTATCCTGATGTAATTACATACATTATATTGATTGAAGCAACTCGTAAAGAAGGTGGGGTGAGTCAAATAATGAAGCTGTTATTATGTCTTATTACCTTGGGAACAATAGCGTTGATGAGTGACTTCCTTAAACCTTATGCTAAATTTGATGACTACTTAGCTGATGTTGTGCCTTTAGTTGGTGGGTTCATACCTATTATGGGAATTTCTAGAATAGCCAACTGGGGAACAATAGCTTTTTATGGTGTTAAACATAACGCTGTATCTTTCTTGCTTGGTGCTGTCATGCAAGTTAATTCCGGTTTCCTTGCAATGAAAAGTACAACTTATGCAAATGCAAGAATCACACTTGAGGCAAGAATGGGTGTTGGAAAGGTTTTTATTGTTGCATTTAGAATTGATGCAGCTATGCGAATTCTCCTGGTTGCAAAGGGTCTTTTGTTTCCTTTTGTTACCATTACTATTCTCAAGAATTACCACTATGATCACTGGGGAGATCCTTATAAGGCTATCACTAGTTATCGTCTTGGTGGCTCTTCTATAGCTCTGTTTGGAAGAGTTGATGGAGGTATTTATACTAGGATTACAGATGTTGTGAGATAATATTTTTGGCTTTTTGAAGAGTACAATGTCTGGAAATTCTTAGTTCTGGCTGGTGACAAAACCATGATTGTTGTTAGTTACAAAGGGAAGATAAATGAGGTGTCACACTTCAAAATTACTCTTCTATATTATAGAACTGTAGAGTTGGCAGAGTATAATGAAGGTACTAAAAAATGGAGAGTAAAGGCCATGAGCATGTTTTTCTTGCTGCACATATTTTACTACTCGAATTAGGTTGAGTATTTGCTTAGTGACAAAAAGTTGTTTCAAGCTTTTTTTAGGGTCACTGTAACTGGTGCAGTGATTGTTGGTGCCATTGCTTATAATTCAGTGCTGGATACCTTAAGCAAGAACGGCAAGTTTTATGAAGCCTTGAAGTTGTTTGATAAGATGACATGGGAGCATAATCCTTTGAAAAGGGTGGCAGTTAAATTAGGGAGCTTCAATAGGATGATAGATAGGTATTACTTTAAGGAGAATAAGCCTGATGAGGCAGTTGCAGATTCTAGAAAAATGGTTGAAGGTGAGAATATCTGTGCTTATGCAATTAGTGTTCTTGAAAGAGCTGATGACAAAAACCTCCAATGTTACTTGCTTCAACTGCTTATATGGTTTGAACTTTATGATCCTGCATATGCAAAACGATTTTATGGCACACATGAGATTCTAGAGGAGAATATTATGAAGATGGCAGTTGGTGCAAATGGAGAGGAGGATGAATTTAAATTGTGGCGGAAGTTTCATCCTATTGACCATGGCCTTTTGGCATTATAGCCACCAAATTTGACCTTGCGGATAAGGTTCTCAAATGAGGGGAGGATTGATGTGTTCCTTAATGCCACAAGTGCCTAGCCCTTACTTAGCCACGTTCACTGGAGTGTGTGATGGGCCAAGTCAAATAGTTATTAGCTGACCAATTAATGATAGTATGGGTTTAGTAGTTGGTTTATCCTTCAATCTCTCATTCCACTGTTATGTGTCAGTAGCTAGTAAGCTTGTATATATATGTTTGCTATTTTGTTGAATGAAGAGATGTTGAAGAATTATCCAAAAGTCCCTCTCTTAAATCTCCGAATCCTACCTTCTTTTTCTCCTGTTCTTCCTTCTCAAATTCGACACACATTAATTTTCTTGTGTTTTTGCAGTATTGAGATGTTAAAAAAGAGGATAGCATGGGCTTTCGTGCAAAAAGGGAGAACTATGGGAATTAGGAAAGTCAACCCCTAAAGGAAGAAGTGATTTTCTTATTGAAAAATTAGCTGTAGTTTTTTTTTTTTAATTATCTAGCATTATTCTTTTATATTTCATTTCAAATCTAACTTATCTATGGAATGAAACGAGTATATGTGAAGAATACGATATGAAGACCGTCTTTTATATATCAGAGTAATACCATAGATAAAGGGGAAAGGGAATATCTATCTTTGATCACACGAAAACATATTATTGATGCATTGACAACTCTAGTTTCTCTCCCAAGTCCCAATAATTAAACAGCTATAATGGAGAAGACGAAAGGCATCCCCTTTTCATTTAAATATAGATTGTTTGGCTTCCAATTGACAGCTTCTACGCTCATATGTAAAATACAAAGATAGACCTAAATTTTTTCTCAAACAACAGGGAACAAGGAAACACATTTTTATTTTTCTTCCATAGAAGTTCAGCATCAAACCCGTATAAAACTGGAAACTAAAACCACAAGGTGAAAATGGTATAATATGAAATTTTGAAGAAGAAGAAGAAGATCAAACACAATTTAGTGAAGTCACCTTTGACAGAAATTCTCCTGGGGTTATCCAAGTCTTCACCAAAAGTTGGATTCAATTTGCGTGGAAGAAAAGTTGTGAGAATGAGACAAGAAAGCAACAACTACAAGCAAGAGCATAACGAGAGATGCGTTGGCGAGAATATGGGATATTAAGAGGATCTTCTATGCAGATTCACTAACTTTCTTAAATCAGCTATATTAAAATTTGCAATTTACTCAACAACTTCCTTGCTTTATGTAATGGCTTATATAAATGAAGGTGAATTCTCCCTGCTCCTAGAGGAGGGGAGAACTTTAATTTTTTAATTTTTAATTTTTTAGGTTTTTATTTTTATAAAAATTTTTATATTAAGAAATAATTTAAAAGAATTATAAAAAAATTAAAAAAGTGAAATTAAAATTAAAAAATATTTAAAAATAAATGAAAAATAAAGTAAAAAAACAAAAATAAATAAAAATAATTATTTTTATTTATTTTTTATATTCTTTAAGTTATTTCTTAAAACAAAAAATATAAAAAACTTAAATTTAAAAAAAAAACTCCTCCTGAGTATTGTTACTCAGGAGGAGTTTATAAATCCCCATAAATGAAATCAAAACATCGATTAAAAAATTAAATTAATTAATTATTTAGTCTTTTAAATATGTATTTTTTTTCAATTTAGTTCTTCAATATTTAAATTTCTTAATTTAGTCCCCCAATGTTACTTTTGTTCTCAATTTAGTTCTTCCATTAGATATAATGGACAAACTTAATTACGTGATCTTATCGAGTGTTCATGTGATAGGTAGTTTGATAACATGATAAAAAACAAGGTCATTTAAGGATGGCATGACCTTAATGAAGGGTTCATCGAGCAGACAAAAAAGACAAAAGATGAAAATCAAAGGATTATCAAACGATGTCGTTTGGCAATGGTTCACATCATCCTTAAACAATGTTGTTTTGGTCACGTTATTAAGCTACCTGCCACTTAGATATATAGGAGTGTCAATATGGGTTGGCCTGACTAAGTCCACATTAACTCCCTAAAAATCTAAGCCAGGCTAGCTCATATTTCATCCACCATATATATTTTTTTAATTTTATAAAAATATTTTCAAAAACTATTTAATAACTATATCTAATTATCACTAAATTACATCAAGGTTTTAATATACAAATTATATAAATTACTATAATGAGATAATATAAATTACTCAAGTCATAACATAAATTAAAGACATTGATAAATAAGTCTTAAGCCATAACATAACTTTCTCAAAGTTTCAATATCATGGTATTTAAACTTTTTCAAAGTTTAAATACCATAACATAATTTTTTTAATATTTTAATACCATAACATAACTTCTTCAAAGTTTTAATATCATAAATAAGTTAGGATTTTTTTATTAAAAAAATTACCTTAATCCACAAGGCCAGTGCAGCCCTAACCCAGTTTAACCCCTATTTTACCTGTTGAAATAAGAGATGCTAAAATAACAGCCCAACCCAGCCCAGCCCAGCCCAGTCCATATTATAAGGTCATATGGGCTAATCCTATGGGACTGCCCATATTAACACCCCTATGGATACTCATTAAGGTCACGGCATCAAGTATGTGAACTGAATTTAATGAGGGGACAAATTGATGACATAAGTAACATTAAGAGACTAAATTAATAAATTTGAAAATTAGGAGACCAAATTAAGAGGCATTTTTGGACTATCAAATTGTTAATTTATTCTAAATAAAAAAATATCTTAAATATATTAAATTAATGTGAAAAGTTTACTTAAAAAAATTTTAAATTGGCAATTTAACATACAATCTCGCCATTTTTGAAGTCACTTCAACTATTTATTTTTATATAATTTTTTAATTTATTCTTAATATAAATTTTATGAATTATTAAAATGAAATATAAAAATTAAAAATGATGAGAAAAAGGAGAAAAATAACTTATAAAATATTTTTAAAAAATGAAAATAAGAAAAAAAAAATAAAAGCGGTACAAGTTGATAGTATAGTAGTCTACGGTTCTAGATAGAATTAAATTACAAGAACAGCCTCAAACCAAATTACAAAATATAATATGTGTCCTTTAAAAGCTGTTTCTACCGTAGAGATATTCAGTAATGTTTTTATTTTTTATTTAAAGAAAAAAATTTTAATTAAAGAAAAAATTAAAAAAATTGTATAATATAAATATTTAAAAATAAATTAAAAAATTATTTTATTTTATTTTTTACCTTTTTAATTTTTTAAAAATGTTTTTAAAATAAAAATTATAAATAAATTTAAAAAAAATAAAAAAATAAAAACATGAGAGTATCCTAGTCGGTAGAATAGGAGCCCCTTTACACCCTCTGGCTAACTTCCCTAACTGGCTAACTTCCCTAACGTCCCTCTTCCACAGTTGCGCCCTGCTTTCAGAGAGGGCGCATATCTGCTGGGCCGCCAGGACCCATCGACCACCGTAGTACCAACTGCTCGTAACGACATCCTACCTTCGTTGCCGGTATGTGCTCCATCGACTTCTCTCTTCTTTTTTTCTTTTTATTTTTCGAACCTGTGTGCGATTTGGGTTCAAAAGATGGAGCATGTAAGCTCCAGCGTTTTCAATACATAGGGCGCGAAGTAGAACGAGATTTTCAGTTTTAGAGAGAGGGAATGACATGGGTTTGATCAAGATCAAAATTTATCATATTTTTCTTCATAGAATTCGAAGGGGATTTATGCATGTTTGTGACTTCAATTATCACTATATTTTAATGGTTTGTTTATATGTATGATGGGAATTCACTTTAGTCTGCATATAAATTATGCTTATAGATTACTGAATAACCATAATCAAAATTAATGGAGCTGCCATAATTTCTTGAATTTGTTATCGAGGCAATATGACAAAATATCTGCTGTATGTCAATATGGCCAGTTTGTCTACTGTGGCATAGCAAAATTTAGGACTATTGTTACATGAGTCAATGAAGTTAAACCCTAAAAGTCTGTTTGGTGTGTAAGTTAAAGACAATATGTGAATTTATGGTCTTTTCTTAGTTTAAGAGATTAAATAGAAGAAAAAGGTTCATTTTGGCCTTTTAGAAATTTCATATAGTTGCTTTGGTAGTCATCCAAGAATAAATTTTGTCACTAAACAAACTAGGGCTCTAGGTAGTTATGGTTCAAGTTCCCCTTGTGAAAACTGTTTTTGTATTAGACAAGACCATTCTAATGGTAGTTTCTGGCTGAATGCTGATGCAATTCCTAGCCAGGGCCCTGCTTCCTTCATCAAGAATATTGAAGCAAGTACAAATTTTGACATGTTTTAAAATTTGAGAATGAGGTCATGCATATTATGGAGTATAGTAGTAGAATTGTTGAAATTTGCAGTGCATTAGCCTTAGAGATATAACTTAGTACAGTTATTGGCTGACAAGCTTATAAGTTATTGGCTGACAAGCTTATAAGTTATTGGCTGACAAGCTTATAGTTGACCATGGCAATCAATAACATGAGTACATGAGAAAGTTTTAGTGTTGCATATAATATCAACATGCTAATAAAAAGTTGTTTAATATGCCTTCAAATGTGATTTCTGAAATTCTTCTGATTGTAGTAGTGGATCTAGCTTCTTCCTTCTTGACAATGTTTAATCTCTTCTTCTATAGATTCTAAATCAACTTTCATTTTGATTAGCACTTGGAACAGTTGCACAATGCAGTCCAACGAGGCATCCATGGAAGTTGATGATGTCCCATCTGAACCAAAACTTTTGCCACCAAAGCCGAAGTTTGAGCCTTTGAAAGCTCATGAGATGTCTGATGGTCGGGTTCAATTCCGCAAGGTGTCTGTTCCACAACATCGATATACCCCTCTCAAGAAAGCTTGGATGGAGATCTATACTCCAATATACGAACAAATGAAAATTGACATCCGTATGAATCTAAAGGCTCGGAAGGTGGAGTTGAAGACAAGATCAGATACACCTGATATCAGTAACCTACAAAAATGTGCTGACTTTGTCCATGCTTTCATGTTGGGTTTTGATGTCATAGATGCTGCTGCCCTTCTGCGTCTGGATGAGCTCTATGTTGAGTCCTTTGAGATCAAGGATGTTAAAACTCTTCGAGGTGACCACTTATCTCGTGCGATAGGAAGATTATCTGGTAAAGGTGGTAAAACCAAGTTTGCAATTGAAAATGCCACAAAGACAAGGATTGTGGTTGCTGATACCAAAATTCACATATTAGGATCTTTTGCCAACATTAAGATTGCGAGGGATTCTCTTTGTAGCCAAATTTTGGGGTCACCAGCAGGAAAGGTATATTCAAAACTAAGAGCAGTTAGTGCTAGACTGGCCGAAAGGTTCTGATCTTCTCTTAATAATCATGCATTGTGTGAACTTTTCTCTGATCTATTGATTTTTCTTTATTATTATTAATATTCATTATGAGATCAAGTATGTTAAGGTTGGGTTAATGTAAGGAAGCTGTGCATCAATGGTTGCTTCCTCGATTTTTGGATTTATCAGTTTTAGCTAGAGTAATTTTATATCCACACTCCATTTTGTCCACACCTCCCACACCTTTATTGTTTATTAGTTTTTTAGCTGAGCT
>JASKGM010006109.1:0-11451 GCA_034509205.1 Ceratonia siliqua
TAAATTTGAGATGGAACTTTTATCTAATATTTAATAGAAAAAGAGTCTCAGAAAATATTGTTTTATATGATACTTTTAAAAATAAATAAATAAAATTAACTCTTTTAGTGATAAAAATGAATATGCATGTTTTTCTTTCATTTTTTTATTTATATTTTTCTCTTAATTCTTACTTCTCCTATCGAGCACGCATTTAATTTTTTACTAAAATATATAATTAATTGGAGAAGTCTAAGCTACACCCCCACTCTATTTTTTTTTTATTTTTTATGTTTTTTTTCAAAATTTTTTTACTTTTTAAAAATAATTAAGTATTTTTTTATCTTATATACTTTTTTCAGATTTTTTTAAAATATTTTTCTATTTTTTCTTGAATTTTTTTTATATCTTTATTACTATTTATTCATAATTTTTTTTACTATTTATTTATAACTTAAAAATTTTTACAAAAAATATAAAAATTCTGAAAAAAATTTATGATATAAAACTTAATTAATTAATTTTAAAAAATAAAAAAAATTTAAAAAAAATATAAAAAAAATTAAAAACTCCCCTACCGCCCACTAATATAGGCGGTAGAGGAGTATGCACCTAATTAATTATATGTTCATATGATGTATTTTTATTAAAATTTTTTGAGATATTTTTATATATTTTTTAAGTTACGTAAAAAAAAATTATGAATGAATAGTATTAGAGATGTAAAAAAATTTAAAAATATTTTAAAAATATTTTAAAAAGTTTTAAAAAAAATACTTGAGATAAAAAAATACTTAATTAATTTTAAAAAATAAAATTTTTTTAAAAAAACATTAAAAATAAAAAAAATAAAAAAAAAATTAAGGAAGAGACGTAGCATATTCCCGTTATAAACCCTTAAGGCCAAGGGCAATCAAAATCTATCTGGGGTAGGCCATGAGACCTCAAGCTCTCCCACATGGTAGAATTGCACAGTACTAAATCCAGCTAATTGGCATCTTAGAGCTGGGGATTAGGTAATTCCCTTTAATTAATTTATTCTACCATAATAATCACAGTGGTAAAACTCCATTATTCATCCGACCCACAATAAATCACTGGCCTTTTTCCTCCTATGGTGCTGAAACTAATAATCACACTTGTGCATTCTACATTCTCCCTGATCTCTTTCATTGCTCTCTTCCCTTCTCCTAGCTCACTCTCTCTGGTTTTGTTGAAATCCTTGGAATTCGATCACCAATGTTCTGTCGCTGTGTGTGTAAGAACCAAGGAAGAAAAGCATCCTACTTTTTATTTGGGGGCGATTTCTCTAATCAATTAAATTAAAAATCCTTCCTTTTTCTCTTCCTTTCTTCGTTGTCTTCTAAACTACACAAGGGAACGAGAACTCTGATACCCACACCAATCTTCTTCTGATACGGTTTTTTCTTCGCTCTTGGTGTTTGAAATGGCTATGTGATTCGAGGGAGTCACACCCACCGTCGAAAGATAGCTTGAATTGATTATATGGTTTTACCCTTGTCGTTCTAGCCGAAAGAATGGAATCGAGTAGCATTGATAGTACTGTATCATCCTTGACTATGATGGACGAGGATGAGCATCCCCTTCAGTTTTCTTCAATCACGAAACTACATAACAATGGTCCCGGTACCACCAGCGTCCATGAGCTTCTTGAATGCCCCGTTTGCACCAATTCAATGTACCCTCCAATCCACCAGGTCTGTTATTTAATCCATTCTTCTTCATGGGCTCCTCCGATTTTGCTCTCAGTCTATGTTGACTTGATACTTTGTTTCTTTAATTTTGTGTTCCGTTTATGCGATTTGCTTGTGGTTACCATCTTATTAGCTTTTGTTTTTTTTTAGGTTATGAGTTTATCATTTTTATTTATTTTCTTTTATGGTGGCGTATGAGATTATCATTTTAAATTATGATTGCATTGAAAATCTTCGATTTTGGGATAGAGTGATTGCGTAGTGCTTGTAGGAATTACGGGTTGGACTTTGTTGTGTGGATCTTATGTTTGCAGGAATTTCTGTTGTAATGATTTGGGTTATTATGAATCCCTGAGGATTTGGTTGGTATGGTTGGTTGAGTGAGGTCCAAATAAGGGTAAAGATACCGTGATATAAAGTTTGCTTCTTGCAACATTTTGACTTTTCACGGGTTGAGTTTCTTCTCCCTGTGATGTTGTTTGCATAAGGTAAAGTTAAATGATTCGTGACGAATTGAACAGGCAACGTTCGGGTAAAGGTCCTTTTCCTATTCATCCAGCTCTGTACTGTAGAATTTTCTCAATTCATTATTCTTTTGGCACTGCCATATGAATGCTTCATTCAATATGCTTGATCTCATGGCCGATGCTAATTTCCGTTCAACCCCCTGATGTTCACATTGCTTTGCAAAGAAGTGGATAAAAGGTTTATTCCACGGGGCTTCTGTTGGTGGTTTGGAAAGGGTGTGAAAAATAATACATACTATGATTTTTCCACCTAGAGTTTGGTGCTATCAAGACTATTCTGTTGGATTATTAAATTTAATTGAATTTAATGGCTGAGATAGCCAATGTCCCCCCTCCTCGTACCTTTGTGTGGCAGGCAGGGGCCTTGTGAGCGATGGGTGGTAAAACCATTTCTATGACTTAAGTTCTGCGGAGTCAGCAGCTAGCACTTAGCAGCTATAACATGGGCCTTGGTTCTCTGGTCTATACTTTATGCCTAAGTCAGACTTTATGTGATGCTATAGAATTACAGAGGATACGATGTGTGAATATATATGTCTACAAAAAGACAATTTTTTGGGTGAAAATATTTACCAGTCAGGGTCAGGCTACTTTTTTAGACTGCAATTCAAAAATAAGAAAACAAACTTGGATACATCAGTTATAGATCAATCAAGAGAACTTAGGAATAAGTAACTTATCAAGGTAATGGATATATCATATATTTTAGTAAGAGGCTACTATAGAGTAGCATTCTGATTGGACTGTTTAGCAAAGCATATAAGAAAAGCTTGAAGCAATAATCAGCTAGTCAGTTGGAGTCTTGGACACTGGGTCTGTGGATGAGTGATACTTGCAATAAGGTGTTATTCATCCAGTTCCTTCTATGCATTTCCTAGTGATTGAGTCTGTGTCTATGTTCCTTAGTATTATTAGCCTAATATGAATTTTTTTTTAATGTGGTTAGATTTTTACATTTCTATATTTTGTTTCTTATCATTTAATATGCATTTTTTCTTTGTGCAAATTCAGAATGTGGTAGGTTGTTGATTTTTTGTCTTTTTACTAGCATTGATATGATAGCATATAAATTCAGAATCGTTTATGTTAGAAAATCCTATAATAAGTAGAGATGATAATGATAAGTTGTAATTTATAAGTGGTAGATTTGGCTATGAATAAATCCATTGGTGTTGCAAATTAGGCCATGATACGTCACGTATTTAATTAGGATACTTAATCATATAGTTTGAGTGACAAAGTCTACATTCAATATAGAAGTTGACACAAATAGCCGAACCAAATTCATATGTGATGAGACTTCTAGAGTTATTGGTTATGGTTAAGCTTTTCCTTGGGAGTGTGACCTCTAGGAGAATTAGTGCATATCATGCAACAAGCATGCTTTATATATATTTTCATGAGACATGAAATTTTCCAACATTGTGTGATGTTGCTACCACCCATTCTCTATTGATGGTCAACTCTACTGCCATGACAATATTGAGTCTTTCTTTTCTTTTGGGCTAACGACAATATTGCAATCTAGCTTTGCTGAAAAATAAGATGGCCCGCAGGATAAGAAAATTCTCAACATTAGTCCTTTTTAAAAGAAAAGTAGCTAGGATGCAGACATTAGAAGGGTCATGATACTGAAGTTCAGAATCCAACATTATGAAATCCCTTCTTCCATAATTCTCATATCAAACAGCTTGCTTATTTGCAAATATCTGAGACCAACCAAATCTGGTTTCAGTGTATGCTGAAGTTTATTTGAGCAAGTGATGGTACATTCCTGTCAGATTTTGTCATTGTGTATGAGGTAATGTTGGCTTTCAAGTATATTAAAAGCTTATGTCCTTGTCCTTGTAAGAATACAGGTAAAGGGATATATGTGATTAAGGATGTTCATAATTCAGTAACTGATTCTTGAAACGAATTTTGTTGCAGTGCCACAACGGGCATACCCTTTGCTCAACTTGTAAGACAAGGGTACACAACCGATGCCCGACCTGTAGACAAGAACTCGGTGATATAAGGTGTCTGGCACTGGAGAAAATAGCAGAATCGCTTGAACTGCCTTGCAGATACAGCTCCCTTGGGTGTCCAGAGATATTTCCCTATTACAGCAAACTCAAACATGAGGCTATTTGTAACTTCAGACCATACAACTGCCCCTATGCTGGGTCAGACTGTTCTGTTGTTGGGAATATTCCGTACCTTGTTTCTCATTTAAGGGATGACCACAGGGTTGATATGCATTCTGGATGCACTTTTAACCATCGCTATGTCAAGTCTAATCCCGTGGAAGTAGAAAATGCTACCTGGATGTTAACTGTAAGTATGTTGTTGTAGATACCAGGAAAAAGAAAAGGAAAGAAAAATTGACTGAGATTAAAATCACAGTAAAACTTCAATAACATAAACATGACCTGACCTTTTAGCAGCAAAGTTTTGGTTCTGTTTTTACTCTATTCCTGTAATTCTCTTCCCATCCTTCACAGGCCCCACCACCTTCTCTTCTCTTCTTTAGGGTGGGATGCTCTGAATGTGTAAAGAACTGAATTTGCAGAAAATTACAACCCCAATATCTGTGTTTATGGAGTGATCTTGGTACAATATTCTTTGCTATGCATTTCTGGCTCATATTCACTGATATCATGGACGCACGACAGCAACTTTTACCTCTTGAAATCTCATCCAAATTAATATAATTCTCTTTTATTCTTTCTGGTAGGTCTTCCACTGTTTTGGTCAGTACTTTTGTCTCCATTTTGAAGCCTTCCAGCTTGGTATGTCTCCTGTTTACATGGCATTCCTTCGTTTCATGGGCGATGAAAGAGAAGCCCGGAACTATAGCTACAGCCTGGAAATAGGAGGAAATGGGCGTAAGCAAACATGGGAGGGGAGCCCACGAAGCATTAGGGATAGCCATAAGAAAGTTAGAGACAGCCATGATGGCCTCATTGTGTACCGCAACATGGCACTTTTCTTCTCAGGTGCGGATAGGAAGGAGCTGAAGCTACGAGTAACAGGAAGGATATGGAAAGAACAGCAAAATCCTGAAGGCGGAGTGTGCATACCAAACCTGTGTAGTTAGCCTCATTGCATCTCGCCTTCTCTCCCTCACTCCCCAAGTTAAATAGGGACTTGAGGAGTAATGTTATTGCTATCTGTAGATAATTTTGAAAAGTGTTGATTTATGCATGGTGATGGAAGTTTCAACTTAAAATAATGCTTCTATTAAATCTTACTCTCATTTTCTAGATTTCTAACCAAGATACTTGTTGTAAAAATTATATGCTAAATCCCTTGAGTAAGTTTTTTTCATTAAAATGTTTAAATTTGGTATTGCCCATTGGATATCTTGATTTGAACTTTGAGCATACCTTGCGAAGTGTTTTCTTAGACAAGGCTTCCCATGCCATTCTCATAAACCATTCACGAGTTATAAGCTATTCACTCACCAAACTAAGCTGGCGTTTGTATAGATTAAGTGGACAAAAAACTGACTCTAGAATCGAGTTCACTCCCCAAAATTTAAAAGTAAAATCCCCTCATTCATCTACACGATCTGAATTAATAAAAGTTTTTATAAAGGAAAATATCCTGGGAAATTTTGTTCCTTTTTTTTATGCATGGGTGGTTCCGAAAACACTTTAAATTCAGGAAAAGTGAGAATCAAACACACATGAAGCTATCACAAAAGACAAAAAATTATTGGCACAATCGTCATATTTAATTGTACCAATACGAAAAAACATCTATACTTTCTTTCTTTTAAGAAAACTATTGTGAATGATTCAAATCCTTGTCCATAACCTCAACATATAAGATTAATTTAAAAGAAGAAATTTCTTATTAGTAATATGACCAATTATCAACAAAAAAGAGTTATGAATGAACTTTTTTATATTTAATGAATTATACTTAATATATTTGAGAAATATTTTTTTTTACGTCAAAACAAAAAAACATGTAATTTTAGCAAAACAGTGTGCACTTTGCAGTTGCACTTGGCAACAGAACGACGACGTCCTCGCTGTTATCGTCTAGGGGTTTTAGGCCTCGGGCAATGACTGCACTCTAGACTCTCGGTAGGCGGGTTTCCGCAAAACCTCTTTCAACACTTTACAGTTGAGTGAAAGCTTCAACTATGCTATTAAGTTCAACGATACTTTCTCTGTAGCATCTCTATGTTCAACGATGGAGGTTCTCAATGTTTCAACCCGAAACAACTTTCCAGTTCTGTCCGGAATCCCAACTTTCTACCACATCAAAACTTTGAACCAAAAACTTCCATCTAAGCGCAGCAAACCCAGCTCCAGATTTCATAGAAATGCATGTTCAGTCTATTTGGCCATTTCCAGCAGCAGAAATTTTCAAACTTGGGCTCATTGCGGCCGACCCCCCAGTCGCCGTAACTCGCTGAGGAAGAAGCTCCTTGATGACCAGCAGGTGCGTCTAAATCAGAATCTTACTGATCCATCTTCTAGATTCAGTGATATCAGCAGTTTAGAAGAGAACTCAAATAATAATGGGGTGGGAGAGAATGAAGCTGCTAAGGGGGTGTCTGTTCACAATGGAGTTGAAAACGTTAGAATAGAAAAAGCAAAATCGAAACTTTTGGGAGAATCTGTTTTGATGACTAAATTGGAGAATTGGGTAGACCAGTACAAGAAAGACATAGAGTATTGGGGCATGGGGTCTGGTCCAATATTTACGGTTTATGAGGATTCGGCAGGGAATGTCAAAGAGGTGTCAGTTAATGAAGAAGAAATATTAAGGAGAAGCCGAGTTCAACAAGAAGAAATTGAGGACTTTCCAGAAGTAAATTACAAAATATTGTCTGCCAAAAGCTTAGCGAGGGAGATGGTGAATGGTAATAATGTGATTCCAAAGAATAGTTCTGTAGCTAAGTTTGTGGTTCAAGGTGAGGAGACTGGTTTTGTTAAGGCTATACGAGGTTTTACCTTTAAACCAGAATTGCTCCCCATGCTTTCAGGAGTTGGTAGCAGAATGTTATGTGTTTTTGTTATCCTGTGGGCAGTGAAGAAACTATTTACTTTTGGAGACAAGGAAGCCCAATATACAGAAATGGAGAAAGAAATGATGAGGAGAAAAATAAAGTCAAGAAAGGAGAAAGAGATGTTGGAGGGCATTGTGGATGTTATTCCGGAACCTTCAGAACCACTAATGATATACATTGAAAAACCTAAGTTAGATAAGGAACAACTTAAGAACAATATTATGAGAGCTAAAGCTTCTGCTGATCAACTTGTAGTACAGAATTCGTCTGCTAAGGTGACAACCAGATCTATGGATATGGACACTAAAATTCAAGAAATCAGAGATATGGCTAGGCAGGCACGGGAAATTGAAGGAAAAAATCATTCCCTAGGCAGTAGGGATAGGGATATGGATGACTTTGTGATTCAGGAATCATCAAATGAGGTGGAAGATGTCAACAAACATAGTAAAGAGGATATAAGTTTAAGTAAACATCAAAATGATGTTGTAAGGCAGATAGTGGATATTAATGCAACTTTACAAACATCATCTGTAGATGTTACAGAAAATATTGATAATTCATTTCCGCCTGAGGTAGTTCCTGCAGATGCATGCGACCTGCATGCTTCAAATGTCATAGGTTCAGATGATAGGAAAATCAATAAACAGGACATAGAGCTTACTGAAAGCACTGTGCACCCAAAGGAAAAGGAAGATAGCCAGCTTTCAGATACTCCCATTGATGACTCATCTATGACAGAGGAAAGTTTTGTAAACAAGAAACCACGGGTCATAAGGTCAGTGAAGGAAGCTAGGGATTATCTTTTAAAGAAACATGACAAACAAGATGCAGGAACAGAACCTAAAATTGAACTCATGAAAGATAATATAGCTGATTTGAGATCTGCAACTAATATTGATTCTGGTAGCCAGAAAACCCAGATGTTGGAGATTGATACCTTAGTGCCCAGGAATAATGCTTTAGTTGGAACATCAGATTCTAAGCCTGCCTTAAATGCTGGTGAAGACTCTAATCAGAAGGATAAGGAGTTTGATCTAACGAAGAATGACTACTCCAAAGGTTCTGGATTTGAACATGAAGTTGGAGATCCTCAGAATTCTGTGACCTCTTTAGACCATGAAGTTAATGGTGTCAGTAAAGAGACAAATCTATCTGCTAAGACAGAAAATTGGCTGGAGAAAAACTTCCATGAAGTTGAGCCCATAATTAAGAAAATGAGAGCTGGATTTAGAGATAACTACATGGTTGCAAAAGAGAGAGTTGGTCAACCTTTAGATATAACTACTGAGACAGAACCACTTGAATTTGTTGAAGATGGTGGAGAACTTGACTGGATGCAAAATGAACATCTGAGAGACATTGTCTTTCAAGTCCGTGATAATGAACTGGCTGGGCACGACCCATTTTATATGATGGATGCTAAGGATAAAGAAGTATTCTTCAGAGGCCTTGAGAAAAAAGTGGAGAAAGAAAATAAAAATCTTTCTTACCTCCATGAATGGCTCCATTCAAATATTGAAAATCTTGATTATGGAGCAGGTAGGTGCTTGTTTTCAAATAAATTATGTCGAGAATCTGATCAACTTTTAATTCTTGATGAAGTAAGCTGCATGTTTTTGTTGTTTTTTTGGCTGTGCATGGACACAAAAAATAGCATTCGTGGGCTTCTGGATTTCTTATAGGCTAATATTGTAGGATCAATTTTTTTGAAGATGTATTAGCTAGCGTCTTCTTTTATTAATTTGAAGCACCATGCTGATGGTTGTCTTTTCTTCCTCTAGATGGCATTAGTTTATATGATCCACCAGAGAAAATCATACCACGCTGGAAAGGACCCCCAGTGGAGAAAATTCCTGACTTCCTCAATGACTTCCTAGAAAAAAGAAAGACAAGTTCCACCAGAAAGACGGAACCTGTGAAGAAGGACGAAAATGGCTTTGCAAATAAATCAGCAGCTTCATCTTCACATGAAAATGTTAATAATTATATAGCAACCAGCGATCCAATGAAACTTCATAATAAGAATCAGAAAAATCCAAAGACTGTTATTGAAGGAAGTGATGGTTCTGTTAAAGCTGGCAAAAAATTAGGGAAGGAATATTGGCAGCATACAAAGAAATGGTCTCATGGGTTTTTGGAATCTTATAATGCAGAGACAGATCCAGAAGTTAAATCCATAATGAGGGACATGGGGAAGGACTTGGATCGCTGGATCACTGAAAAAGAAATAGAGGAAGCTGCTGATCTGATGAACAGAATACCTGATAGGAATAGGACTATCTTTGAAAATAAGCTCAACAAACTTAAAAGAGAGATGGAATTGTTTGGACCACAAGCTGTGGTGAGCAAATATCGTGAATATGCCGACGAGACAGAAGAAGATTACCTATGGTGGTTAGATCTTTCCTATATACTGGTATGTACATTGTATTTCCAGTTTCAGATAGTTACAAGTGAATATCAAATTAATGACAACGTATTACTATTTTGTCCTTTACCTAGAATGGTGGTTCTGCTTGATCAAAGCTCCTAGCTTATCCTCTGTGTTCTGTTCAGATTTTCATCTCCCATTTAATTAATTTGTTCATTTTATTTCAGTGCATTGAACTGTATACAATTGATGATGGAGAACAGAGAGTAGGATTTTATTCGCTGGAGATGGCTAAAGATCTTGAATTGGAACCTAAGCCATATCATGTGATTGCTTTCCAAGATGCTGGTGACTGCAAAAGTCTTTGTTACATCATTCAGGCTCATATGGATATGCTTGGAAATGGCCATGCCTTTGTTGTTGCACGACCCCCTAAGGTATTAAACTGAAGTGTGCTCACAGTAGTGTATTTTGGAATTGTATTTGTTGGTAATTATTGTTGGGATTGGACAGAGAAAGCTATAGTTTCCTTTATGCTTTTGTTTGATTGTCCGTCTATTTCATGATGTGATATTGATTCAACTTATAAGCATTCATGCTCTTTGAAGTTTAAATTTTCATTTCTTAGGATATCTTCTATGTTTAATCAATTTTTCATTTTCTTCTTTGACGGGATTTTTTTTAAATGCTTCCTGTACTGTTATTACATGTCACAGGATGCTTTCCGAGAAGCCAAAACAAATGAGTTTGGTGTTACTGTCATCAAGAAAGGGGAACTTCAACTCAATATAGATCAAGCACTAGAAGAAGTGGAGGAACAAATTACTGAGATCGGCAGCAAAATGTACCATGACATGATCATGAAGGAGCAGTCTGTGGATATAAACTCATTAATGAAGGGTGTATTTGGTTTCAGTGGCCGCTCCATTAAGAGGTATTTATTTGTGCTGTAGTTTTGTAATTCACCATGGTTGGTGATACAATTTCAAAAAACATCTCATGATAGACAAAATAATCTAGACACTCCACATCAAGTTCTCAATATTTTCCTTGTGGATACTGCATTTATTGGTATTTTTTGTCTCCATAGAAGGTCGAAGCGAAAGTTGAAGAAACCTGGCAAGGGATGATGGTCTCACACTTGGCTTAAAATGACATTGTAACCAGTTGAAGACAATGCTGGTACTCCAGGACCTCCACTGCAGGCGTTTTACAGAGGACTTGCATACTTGAAGAATGAGATGTGATAGATGCGGGAAATGGGGCTGTGTGGCCTTCTGGGTCTTGGCTGGATTTTCTTAGATTCTGGCTTAGATGGAAAAGATAATTATCAGTTGTTTAATGGCTGAAGAGGGTGAACTATGGTATGATCCTTCAAATTTCCCATTTTTGTATGTCTAATTTTTGTCTCTTAAGAGTTGTCTATAGGTAATTGAGAAAGTTGTAGCTATTATATACGTCCATATAGAGAGAAGTGATGCTTTTGATTTTGTACATAGGCTCTTGCTTGTTCGCGTTATAGTGGCAGCGAAGATTCTTTTATGGTTCTATTGATGTAAAAGAGGGCAAAGCCAACTTTTTAACAAGCAACTCTTATAATATGAATAGTGGCGGGTTGTTGCTTTTTTCCAATATAAAATTTCTTTATATGATGCATATGATAACAAATGCAGTCGATTACCAAGCATCCAAAGAGCTCTTTGAATTTGTCATTTGACTTGGTTTTTTTTCTTTTTTTGGTAGGTTGCTCAAAGTCGCCTCATTCTGATATATATTATATGATACAATCTGACTATATACATTTCCACATTTTTTCTAAGTATATTTGCATGCGTTGCGTAATTTCCT
>JASKGM010006111.1:0-11448 GCA_034509205.1 Ceratonia siliqua
AAACTAATAAAATAATATTTCGTTTAAAAATAGTTGTTTAGCTCAATGCTATTAGGCTCTAGGTCTGAACATGGCCTAGCGTGCCTTAAGGTCAACTAAAAAAAATTAGTCAAAACTAAAATGAAAATGAAAATATTAATAATAAGTTAATCAATATCTTTTATTATTAAATTAAGTTTAATTTTTGTATTAAAAACTTAAATGTTAATGCTAGATGAATATTATTTCATCTTATCTTTTTTTTTGAACATTTATTATTACACACTTTTGTATAAAAATTAGGATTAGATATTGAGATAGGCCTATAGGCCCTGAGCTCTTAAATGGTCTGGTTGGGTTTACTTAAAGGCTTATTTTTAAAAAAAAAAATTGCATCGACCTTAAAAGCTTTAAACATGTTCAAGGTTGGGTTTGATAAGATATTAATATCTTTATAATTATTCTTATTTTTAAAAAATAATTTACAAATTTAAATTCCTACTAGAAATAAAAATGAGAAAATTTAATTTATCATTTATTATGAATAAGAATAACGCTCTTCTTAACATTAAGTATTAATTAATTTTAATGTTAGACGTTTAAATTTTCACTTATTATTAATATTGTAATATTATTTATTAACAAAAAAAAATAACGTTCAAAGACCAAAAAAACTAAAAAAAGAAAAAATCTTCTCTTGTACTGCCTCCATCCTAATACTCAGAGACACCTATAAAACCATGTCTTGCTTCTTTGAATAAGACTGATCATAAATTAAAATTGGGTGCAGCTATTGGGTTTTCTTTGTAGCCGTTGATAAATATATTTGCATTAAAAAGGACACCTAAGATTTGGGACAACAATAGCTGGTATAGGTAATTGTATTTCTAAGTTATTGGATGATGGCTTCCTCTAAGGCACCTTATTATTTGGTAAGATATTATAATTTTTATTTATTTGATAAACGATGTTCAAATCAATTTAAGTATAAATTAATATTAAATTAATTTTAGATGATCTTAAAGATACTTTTTATATCGACTTAGTGTATCTAAAAGAATAATTTATTTTAAGTATTGATCTCAAAATTTGAACCCAATTAATCAGAATAAAAAATATACCTCTTTAACCATTAAATTCACTGTAAGATATAATTTGAATTTGAAAATAACCTTAACCCCTTATGGTAAAGCTCAAGTACATGTGAGTGTATGAAACAAGTAGTGTGTCATATCAACATCTACATATTATTGATTAAAATGAAATGATAACTTTCCATGTTTATTTGCTTAATCATAAATATTTTTCATATTTTAAATTTTATATAAAAATTAAATTAAATATATGTATACTTTAGAGTAAACTTAATGGCTAGTTAGTTTTAAATTTTATTTTAATTACATAAATAATTGTTATGAAGTTCAAGTTTAAACAAGTGGTATACATGTATGTACTCATCAACATCTAAATTTTTGATTTAACTCAATTACTGTTTTAGTTCTCAACATATTTAAAAACAATTTAATTTGGTCTTTAAAATTTGTATTTTAGTTCAGCCCTTCAACATGTATTTTATTAACAAAATAATGGTGTCATTAAGTCACATGAGCATATCTATTAAGGACAAAATAATTTTATTAACAGACTACATATTAGAGAATTAAATTGAGAAAAAAATATTTCGATGACGAAATTGAGAATTTGTAAATCTTTTCAAGACTAGAACAATAATTCAGTCTTGATTTAAAGGAATTTATTATGTAATCTTTAAGATTTTGTTAATTTATCATAAATATAAATATTTTTATCTCATTTGGATATTTAATAGGATTTATATGTTATTAGAAATTAAAGAAAATAATACTTCAGTGAACATGAATATTTACGTATTAATAAATGAAAAATTGGCCAAATATTAGATGGAGAACATGAACTCTGGAACAATGGCTCTGCTTATGGCTCTTAAAATTGACAGATTAACTATGTTTAAATAGTGCTCAGAGGCAATCGTTGGGCGAGGACACTTTGATCAATTGACGTAACCACCTAAGAGCCAACTGGCATACAAATAATAGAACTATGAAGATCGCAACAATTGATAAGAGGCAGCTAGCAAGACAACTAACAAGTAGGATTTGGATTCAATTTTTTTTTATTAATTATTTTCGGTCTATCGTGAATATTTATTTTTTGAACAACTAAATTATAACGGTTTAAACTGAATAAATGATCGCGATTGAAATATAACAAGTATGGATGAGTTTGATGGGTATCTAAAAAAAAACTCTAAAGGTATAATAGAATTCTTTTTCATGTTGGGCTTGTGTTATTGGGCTTTATCTAAAATGGTCTGATTGGCTTTAAGACAAATAATATTTCATCATACATCAATTAAAGGTTAAATTATTATTTTATTCTCTTAATTTTATTTTTCTGTTTATTTTGGTCCTTTATCTTCTTCTTTTTTCACTTTGGTCCTTAAAGGTTTAATTATCATCTATAATTAGTTTGTTTATCTTTCCAAAATTATGTTGAGCGGCTACTATTTGTTTCAAAGCAAGTCAAGTATTGTGGAGAAGTAAAAGATAAGAATTATTTGAAATAAATGAGAGACTAAGACTGATAGGTCCTCTAAACCTGATTTCTATTGGCTATGGAAATTATAGGGATAGTGATCACATAAATAAAATGGGTGCTGTCACTATCTCATGAAGACCAATTCATCACTGGTTCATGCACTTACAACTTAGCTTTTTGCACATGCTTTTGCCCCATGTGTGTGATTATATATATATAATCTTTTTCTTTTTAAAAAGTATAATAAATATAAAAATACTTTAATTTTTATTTAAAAAATATAATAAATACAAGAAAATTTAATTTTTTAAATTTAAAAAAATAACTTAAATATTTATTATGTTATTCAAATGAAATTATCAAAATATTTTTATAATTATTGTATTTTTTGTTATATATATAAAGGTTACATATTTTTTGCCTTGATTACTTGGGTTCAAATCTTAGAATAAGTAATAATTTTTTTAAATGCACCAAACCAATAGGAATTTGCCTTAGGATCGCCTAAACAGAAATTAGTCTCCCTCGCACACATATTGGTAAAAAATATTCTTACCATAAAAACCAAAAAATAATTAAAAAAAGGTCTAAACTTAGGTTTTTAAAAAATTTAATCATGGGTTGAACTATTTGTTCAAGCCCAACTTCATCGAATATAACTTGGATGGTTTTTGAGTTAGGGCTACTATTTATTACCAAATTCTTAGATGGTGCAGGGGGTACTATTTATTAAATTTTTTTATAAAAATGATTATTTTATTATAAAATATTATTATTCAGTTATAGAAAATAATTATTTTGTTACAAAAAATAATTATTCAATAATAAAAATACTATAACCACATTTATATAAGTGATTATTATGTAAGAATTTTGAGAATAACAAAAAACTGTATGGTACCCCTTGGTGCACCATACAATAATGTTTAATTTTTATTTTAAAAATAAATTATAAAAATAATATCTAATTAAATTTTGAGCAAAATTATTTTATTTAGACTAGACTCCAGCCTAAATAAAAATCTTGAAAACGGATTGCTTTTATTTATTTTTTCTTTAAATGAGTTACAACTGTTGTTAGAATAACTGGATTTGTATCAAATATTGATTATCCTAGTTTTTGCTCATAGCAATATAAAACATACAATTGTTCCAAACTTCTAACAGATATGGATTGTTCACATTCCATTTTTCTCTACGAGATGTCTATCATATATACTTACCCTTTAGAGTAAGGCTGTAAATGAACCAAACTTTTAATAAACTTGAATTCAACTGGCTTAGAGTTCAATTCAATTCGGCTTATATACTAAATGAACGAATCCATTTATTAAATAAACTAAGCTTCAAAATTTTCATGCTCCCCTTGGCTCACTCATTAAGAGTTTGATTTAAAAAAATAATATAAAATATTTTATAAATTTTACATATTATAAATATTTATATATAATAAAAATAAAATATATAAATGAGTTAATTTGTTTTAACTTGATATATGTAAATTGATTTTAATTTATATATTTATAATTGTAAATAAAATATATACTAACGTTAAATGAGCTTAAGGAGTCAATCCAAACTACTCATTTATTAAATGAATCAAACTTGAAAATCTAATGCTCATTCCTCATTTCCAGCCCTACTCCAGATGAGAGGAGAGAGGCCTTTCCTCTTATAGTTGGAAATTACTAACAATACATTTACCTTCAATTTCACAACTCTGAAATGGTTGCATCATATATAAATCTAGCCTTAGTTTTTACATATTCAGTAATCAGTACTAATTACACCACCCGCTCCATCCAAACTGCTATATCATCACCCTATATAAATCTATAACTGCAACATTTGGCAAAGTTCCTCAGAAATACTTGTGTTTTGCTACTACCTGCAGACCCATGAGTCAGGAGCTAACCTCTGTCCTTCCAGAACCTGATATGTTTCCAGCGTTCATCTGATTGAAAGCTGACATAGGATTCAGTTGCTGCCGGCTCAATTGAGGCTGTTGACCTTGCAGTGAGTTGACTGGACAAAGAGGCGAAGCGACACCATCAGCTAAGTTGGCCGCTCCTTGAGGCTGAAGTATTGACCTAAGTTCCTGCTGCTGTATCATATGTGATTGCCAACTTATCTCAGCCCAGGGCTGCCGCTGATTGTTTGACATATATTTCATGTCTAGAGCATATGGCATTGACCTTGGTTCCTGCCGCATAAGTGATTGCCAACTTGTCTCAGCCCGGGTCTGCTGCTGCTGATTGTTTAACATATATTTCATGTCAAGAGCATCTGGTATGGCAACTGCTGACATCCTAGTATTTCTCCAGGTTGGCAATCCGCTTATCGAACTTCTTCCCAGGTCTTGGCTTGTACTCAGTTTTGGTGAAGATGGAAGTCTTCCACCTGAGAGTGCACCAAAAAGCTGCTTATCATTCAAACCTAATGTATGATTCTCAAGATTGTTAAAAGTACTCAAACTACTTGGCCAATGCACGAGTCCACCCGATACTACAGGTGCAGACCCATTGTTGCCCATGATATTACTACAAGAGCCAGTATTGATGTTTCTCATCCTCTGAATTCCATCATTTATTGGCACTGTATCCTGGCCACTAACAGCAGCACCCAGATCTACCATTGATTCTTTCCTGGAAAGAAGTTCTAGTTCTTGCCTGTGTCTCAGCACCTGCATTTGAACCTTCAACCAGGAAAGTTTATTTGCACCTAGTTGCCACCAATGCTGCATGGACATCACCTGCTGTTGGAGATTGTCAAATTGAGGTTTAGATGAACAGCTCTGCGTTAGTTGAGGCAGTGAGTGACTATTTCCACTGGTAGTGAAATTAACTCCAGAGAGAGTGATTGGCAATGGTAATTGAGTTGGGTTATGGAATGGCATCCCAATACTCGAAGAATGTTGAATGAGAGATGATAACCCAGTAGTCCAAGTTGGAGAAGGTTTAACTGTTCCAGATGTCGAAATGGCATTACTAACAATTGGCTTCTCAATGCCTGATTCACCATCTTTGTTACAAGGTGAGGACCCTACTTGATCACTAATTATGCGGTACCCTTCACGAACCATCTGTCCAAGAAAAGCATTATAAGAAAAGAGCCATAAGAGAAAGAAAAGACGAAGAAAAGTTTATAAGTATCAAACGTAACTCACCAATGAGGTGAATTGACTGGCAATCTGCTCCATAGAATGCTGCCAAGTACAAACACAGAATCAGACCGATCAAATCCATATAATATATTTCAAATTTGAGGGTCCAGAAATCAAAGACAAAATGTCAATCCCAATGGGAAATCCTATTATACGTCACATTCATGCCGAAGAAAAATGTCAATGATTTTGTAACGGTTGTACAACATGCGAATTCTAAAATAGTTATCATACTGCTGAAGTCTCAAGAACTTTATTTATGCAGCATAGCAAATTGAAATTGATATAGGTCATTCAAAATCATACTTGCCCTACTTCAAATGTCTTTTTTTTTTTGCACTGAAATGTAGAGTAATAGTAAAAATTAAATCCAAAAGTTGAGTTGTTGATGTAAGAGCTTTCACCAAAAGTACAGTGTTATAATGAAAAGGAAAGCATATTAATATTTAAAAACATGAAGAACCACAAGCAAATGCACAGTATCTGTTCATAATGACAAAAATAACATAATGAATATAATATCTAGTCATTGAATTTAAAAGGAAACCATATTCACAGAAAAAAAAATGTAATTTGTACAAGAGGGAAAATTAAGTTTAAGGTCTAGATGAGCATGACATTAATGCTCAAAGACCCATTAACCAAAGGTATGGTTAATTACACTCATAACATAATCAACCACACCTTAGGTTAATGGGTCCTTAAGTATAAATATCATGCACATTTAGTCCTTAAGCCCCACTTTTACATTTAAAAAGACATTTAATATTAAGTCTTAAGTGTTATGACTCACAGTACAAGGAAAAGTAGTTAAGAGAGGGAAGGAAATGGAATTCTCTCCTTCACATCCATAATAAACTCGTGCTGCAATTGTTCCTGAATCAAGGTTTTCTAACATGACCAGTTTAATCTGGCCTTCTCTATCAACCATTGGGCTGTCACTTCCTGTGATAAGTAACAGAAACTCAGCAGCATTCAAAGAGAAAAATGAATTAAATAATATAAAACATAAGATAAGATATTGAATTCATTACTTTGAATCATGTGAGGTTCATGGGAAAATATCAATGTCCTGGTTTTCCAGTCATTGGAATACTTGGAACGAGAACCTTTATATCCAGTAGAATCTTCTGACTTTCCACTGTTCTCAAAACTTGCAAGGTGGTAACCTACCAGAGGAGGAGTCAGGCCGAAAAACATCTTCCTTCCAACAAATTGGTCCAATTTGCGCTTCCTGTTAGTCAATCCATGCCTGAATGCACACAAAAGCACTGTCATGCAAAAAAATGTTCCTACATCCGTTGTACACTTCACATGAATAAAGTTAACATTTTACCTCTCAGACACTCCTAGAATTTTTAATAATCTCTCAACAGCAATGTTAACTCCAGTTGATGGCTGCGGAAGGGGGAAATTTTTCACTGTTGGGTTATTTGCATTGGTCATATTCATGCTGCTCATGCTAACAACTGAATCAGCCATTTCAGTTTGCAAACCTTTAGGACGTGAGTTTTTCTGTCCTGTACTTATAGGTGCCTGCCTTTGCGAGGAATTGCTGTTTCGAGAAGTTGCTGACAGACTTCCAACTGCAGCTATAATCTGAGGATTCTGCGAATTTTTCTTCTTCTGAGTAGCAGTTCCATTTTTCAAATATTTGTCAGAAGGATGAGCAATGCGATTGCGTATGTGGATAGAAGAGCTATTAATTCCTAATGGCATTGATGGGATTTGCTGTTTCGAATTATACAAATTAGATTGATTTGTTCTCCTATCCATGCAAAGGTAATCAGTATGGAGGTCACTTGTTTCTACAGGTTCCTGTTTCACAGAGGGTACTCTGGTCAGCACGTTTTGCATTCCTTTAACGATCATTTGGTCATCATGTGTCATTGGAGGGAAATGCATTTTGCTCTTTTTGTTTTTACATAGAATTTTGTCAACCTTAGGTTGCTGTTGCAGTACATTGTCCATCCTTTGTAGTTCAGGACCTTTAGGAGCAATGTTGAATTGGCTTCCTAGAAGCTGGAGTTTAGGCAGGTCCACTGGCTCTTGCTTTGGTTTCTTAAAAATGAGTCCTTTGATATCTTCTTTGTCGCATATGCCTTTCTCACTAGGAACTACGGGAATCGCTGGAGTTATAGGGTTAACATTAGTAAATAGTTGGTTGGGAACAGACCCAAAATAGTGTGTCTTGTGAACCACCAAAGCATAGGAGGGTGATGAGGAATCAAGAGCAAAATTTATTCCCTGTGGATTACGAGAACAGCTGGAAATGTTTTCCTGAATACTTGCAGTTCTTCTGTCTTTTTCCACAGGACCAGATTGAGGTTTGGACTTCTGAATAAGACAATCACCCATAGTATGGTTTACAAGATTTGAGTTTCCAATGGGCAAACTATGTGTTGGTATATCACCCAGTTTTCGTTTCTTCCAACTCCATGCAATACCCAAATCAATCTGCCATGCATGCTAAGAATTATCAATAAAGTAGCAAAAATTAATCATGCCCTATAAAATTAGATTTAAAGTAATGAATTTAAATTTGGAAATGGATAACCTAGAGCTAGGACACATATATTCACTCAAAAAGCTATATCAATTAGCCTTATTTGCAAATATATATAGGGGATTTCTAACCTCATGGTGTTGTGGAAATTAGCAAACACCACATTTTCTAACGGACAAAAAAAGCACCCCCCCTCTTTTTAAAAAGCTAATAAATGCAAGGGTATATTGGTCATTTCATTTAAAGGACATATTAAATGAGGGGCATTTAAGTAAATTTTTCAAAACAAATTTTGAGAAAATGACTAAATTCCCTTGCATTTATTGTGTTCTTTAAATGAAATGACCAAAATCCTTACATTTATTGTTCCTTTTAAAGGAATATCTATGGTTTTTAGGTCCATTAGAAAATGTGGAGATTGCTAACCTCCATTATGAGGATGTTAGCAATCCCCATATATATATGAGGGATCAATTGACATCGGGGTTAAGAATTCACACACTTACACATTTCAATATCTCATTCTAGGATGTGAATTTCATTGATCCAACCATTAAAACTAAAATAATTACTATTTTGATATTGTATATCAAATTTTAAAAAATTCGGATAAGAATAAAGCTTGCAATATAATAGTTTATTATTACTTATATTTGAACATTATATTGTATGTTAATTTTATAACATAATGATGGAATGCAAAACAACTTTAGATTAGAACAAATTTTGTGTGTATGATCTTCATGATATGAACTTCCAATCCAACGCTGGATTTTATGAAAAACTCATCCTATAAAATTTTATGCAATGGTGTAAGATTAATTTTGATTGACATCGATGTCAATTTATCCCTCTTATATATATATATATATATATATATACACACACACAGACACACATATATATATACATATATATAGACGACATATTTAATGAGAGAAGCGTCTTAGGCTGAGAGGTGAAAGGAGTATTTTATAGCCATTAGATCAAATTTAATGGATGAGATTAAAACAAAATTAAAAAAGTCACGTGATTACTTAAAAACTCTCTCTCCTCTCTCTCTTCAATTTCTTTTCAAACTCAACAACCTAGCTTTCTTTCTCACCAATTTGTGTATGGTGTGTACAAATCCTGTTTTCTTCAAGAGATTTGAAAAGTACAATCCAGGAGATCAAATTGATACACCACATCAAATGAAAAACAAAGGAGATTTATCTCACTTACGCTCTCTTGGGTTTGTTGTTGTATTCTGATGGGAACCCAGTAGAAACAACTCTGACTTGATATAAATAGATACTTTCTGGAATAGCACAAGATGCACACTCCCACAATACAGAATACAAACACTCACAAGATTAACTAACCAGACAACTACTACCAGAATCACAATACAGATAAAGGTTTAGTAACCGATAAACAGGACACAATGCAATAACCCTTCCCTAGCAATGTGGGCGCTAGGACTCCCCCTTCCTGTCTTCCAAAAAACTCCTCTCCTTCTCTTCTGCTTTTCCTTATATATTGGGCAGAAAGAGCAACTTAACCTAGTACCCTTGGTGAAAACTCTCTTTTGCCCTTACCCATATTTTTCCTCATATATACCTGTTTGATTGGGCCCATCATTACCCCCCCTATGAGAGTCACCTTGTCCTCAAGGTGGAAGTTGGGAAATTATTCCTTGATGATTGACGCATCTTCCCACGTTTTGTCACAATCTGGTAGTCCCACCCACTTGATGAGTACCTCTCGGTTACCATCCACTAGGAGCCTGCTTTGTACAACTGATTCAGGAGTTACTCTTAATTCATTATCCGCAGTGAGGTCAGCTGGCATGAGCAGGGTGGGAGATTGAGCATGTATTGCCGGTTTAAGCTGATAGATGTGAAAAACGGGGTGTATGCGTGCTTCGGGAGGCAAGGTTAACCGATAGGCCACTGGTCCCACCTTCGCTTCAACCTTGTACGGACCATAGAATCTAGGACTTAATTTCTCATTTGTCTTCTTGGAGAGTGTTCTGAGTTTGTAAGGTCGAACTTTCACATAGACCATGTCACCAATGTTGAGGTTAACCTTTCTCCGGTTCAAGTCTGCACTTGCTTTCATTTGGGACTGGGCATGGACCAAATTAGCTTTCAACTCCTTCAAAATCTGGTTACGTTCTCTGATTTGAACGTTGACTTCTTCTACTTGTGAGGGTTCATCACAAAATTTCAGGGGAGTGGGAGGGTCACATCCATATAGAGCCTTAAAAGGGGTCATCCCCGCTGCACGTTGAAAGGTGGTGTTGTACCAATATTCTGCCCATGGTAACCATTTATTCCACTGTTTCGATTTACTCCCTGAAAAACACCGCAAGTAGGTTTCTAAGCAACGATTCACCACTTCGGTTTGGCCGTCCGTTGGGGGGTGATAAGCCGAACTCATCCTCAATTCGGTTCCAGTGGCCTTCCATAGCTCCTGCCAAAAATGGCTAATGAAAACTCGATCACGATCCGAGACTATATAGTTAGGTAACCCATGTAACTTAACGACCTCCTTGATGAACACCGCTGCCACTTCCTTTGCGGTAAACGGATGAGCCAATGGTATAAAGTGCCCATACTTAGTAAATTTCAGGAGAGTGGGAGGGTCACGTCCATATAGAGCCTTAAAATGGGTCATCCCCGCTGCACGTTGAAAGGTGGTGTTGTACCAATATTCTGCCCATGGTAACCATTTATTCCACTGTTTCGATTTACTCCCTGAAAAACACCGCAAGTAGGTTTCTAAGCAACGATTCACCACTTCGGTTTGGCCGTCCGTTGGGGGGTGATAAGCCGAACTCATCCTCAATTCGGTTCCAGTGGCCTTCCATAGCTCCTGCCAAAAATGGCTAATGAAAACTCGATCACGATCCGAGACTATATAGTTAGGTAACCCATGTAACTTAACGACCTCCTTGATGAACACCGCTGCCACTTCCTTTGCGGTAAACGGATGAGCCAATGGTATAAAGTGCCCATACTTAGTAAATCTGTCAACCACCACTAAAATCACATCCTTGTGATCGGATTTTGGAAAACCACAGAAGAAATCCATACTAATATCCTCCCAAACATGGTTGGGAATTGGTAGAGGATGTAATAGTCCTAATAGAGACATGGCTCTGTACTTGCTAGTTTGACAAACATCACACCCGGCAACGAACTTCTGCACATCTCGCTTCATCCCCTCCCAGTAGAAC
>JASKGM010006112.1:0-11446 GCA_034509205.1 Ceratonia siliqua
GTAAATCCCCATTTTCAAATCCTCTATCTTATAGCATAGGAATCGGAATATCACCCAAATACAGAATCCAAAACGATATACCTTTCTGAATGACCTTGGAGCCATGAAGTTGTTCCTTTCCTTGAGGAGTTCTATAACGTGCTCATATCTTCTCCTAATCTCGCCATCTTCGTAATTTTCTGCCTCCTCCTGAGCTCGCTCCTTCTTTCACTCTCGATGGAATCTCCCTTTCTCAGTGATCCTCTTGGTTTTCTGGTCTTCGAAGATCCCCCCATAGGCTCGCTTTTGGGTCTCCTCCCCTCTTTCTGGCTTCTCTCTTTCAAACTCCAGACCTCTATTTCGCTCTCCGTCCCCCCTTTGAAACGCTGAATTTCCATCCTTTTAAATTCCTGATTCCCTTTCAATTTGCCCCTTTTCTCGGTTTCGATTTTTCCTTTTTAGGAAGATTGGTTTCAGTTTCGCCCCATTGTTTGCTATATGTCTCCGTGATCCTCTGATTTGCAGATTTCCTCCTCAATCTCAAGATTTTCGCCTCCTGCTGTCAAGACTAAACCGCCCATTCTCTAAAAATTCCCGTGATTTATAGCCATCAGAATAAAGTCCTACTATCCCAGCGCAAATCTCGTGAATCAGAGTAGCAAACCAACCGAGCAAAGGTGATGGCGTGAAGATACAGTAGAGGAGATGCGGAGGAATGGGTGTTGTGCTGGCGCTGCGTGATGTGCGTAGGAGATGGAGTGAGATTGCACGGAGAGGAGAAGATGAGAATTGATGAAGAGGCGTCATTTTGGGGATTTTAAGCTTAAGGGGACCCGGACCGGGTCAGGGGATTTGGGTTACCTGGTTTGGCATGGTGGGCTGAGTGCTGTGTTATTGGAATGGTCCAATTGTTGTGGGCAGAATCAAAAATCTGTTATTTTTCCAAAAATGGCCTTTTTGGTTCCTTTTTTTCCCCCCATTTTTTTATTTTTCTTTTCTTTTCTTATCTATGTATATTTTTTAATTTTCTTTTTATTTTCCTAATTTCAAATTAAATTTTTTTTGCTGGACAAAATTCAGTGTTTACAAACATGCTACCAATATTTGTCAGTCATGTTCAATTACATTACAATGCATCTTAACATTTTCCTTTGAATTTCGTATTTACCTTTCCCTGCACTTTACATGAACTAAGCAGATTCGTTATGTCATCGGGTATAGCTAGGTTCTTATTTATTAGAGAATAGTGGATTAGTATGAAATTCCACTTTACATTCATCATGGCATATATAATGCACTGGCTGCATTTATGGTCGCTTTTAGTTATGAGGCAATTGAACATCATAATTTTTTTCTCATTTTATTTTATGCATGAGTAATTCCATAATCTGATGTAGTGCAGTGTCATGATCAGTTGTGGTATATGAGGCTGATCTCCTTGTGTTTAAGCCTAAAACGTGTACCTGAAGGCTTTAAAGATGATTTTGTGTGTGTGTGTGTGTTAAAACAAAATGAGATGAGATCATGTATGCCATTCGCACTACCATGAGAAAACTATGCCTTGCTGTTGATTTGTTTCATGCTCCAATGCATTATGTAAGCTTTGTAAAGCCATATATTTACACAAAGGGATGATTGTTATCCATCTTACTAGCAAAAATTTAGATCAATTTAACTCCTTATAAGCTTTTTAATTTGTTGCCAACATAATTATCACCACCCTATAATACTCAAGGTTGATGGAAATAACATGTTATTTAGAAAAATAATCACAGTAGCTCAATTAGATATTTAGAAAAATCTTCATATTTCTTATCAATGGAAGAAATAATAACCAATTTCAAGTTTTTAAACTCAATTTACACACAACCCATCAAACACATATCTTTGAAAATTAATTACAACCTTTAACCTAGCCTTCCACTTTCAGCTTCTCAGTGAATCATAATTTACCAAATTAACACCATAGTGATATTCATCGAATGAGTTTCAAATAGCATGTTATACTAAATAAAGGATCAGAACTAATTACACTTTCTTTGATCTATTAATCCTTTGAGCAAACATGAAATTAACAATGTCTATGTATGGTAACCATCAAACAAGTCATTCTGAACTATTATCACCAGTTTCTTTTCTTTTGTTTTTTTTTTTTTTTGCATAGGCATATGGTATTTAACCACAGTTGTTCTTTTAAAAATTCTTCCAACCCTCTCAGAACTTATCTCATATAAGAAAAATCTTATGTACATCAGAGTTAAAAACTAGACCAAGAACAATGATTGGTTTGACATTTTCAAAATTGTGCCCCACCATACAGTATTTACCAAAGTAGTTACTTGTTTCCACTGACCCAAATCACAACTGTGTGGTGCACCATGTACAAACAAATTCTCTTATACGGCTACTTAGACTTTTTAAGTTTCTTATCTTACTACTAAGACTTTTCCTAACTTAATTTTATCTCATGGCTAGCAAATCTGATGTCCATATAAGTTTTAGCAATGCATGCCCATGCAGTTACAGTGGCTAATACTAATGAGAAAATGAAATGGTGGTAACATGGATACAAACAAATAAAATCAAGTTGCTAATGGAAAAAGAATGCAGAAATCAAATCAGTCACCAAAAAACAGAAGGGTAACACCAGATACTTGTGCTACAAAATGCTTAGAATATAATTATTAGTTTAGCTGTGAGAAGACAGCAGGATCAAATGACAAGTAAATTAATAAAGACATTAAACAAAAGAATATTGTATAAAATCTAAAGTATGCCCTTGACCTGTTTGATTTCATGTCACATATCCTTAGCTTATATGCCATTGTAAGCACTGGATATAACAAAAACAGGGCATTATGAGATATGAACATCTTCAGTCTCTTCTGCTGCAATTGCAAATGTGACTGGAGGCTTTCCATTCGTAGTTTGTATTTACATCATATCAATTAAATACAATGAAAAATGCCAGAATTCTCTTTCTTTTCCTCATTCGCTCAAAAATACAATAACAAGTTAGACTTATGTGTGATGTGGATGGGCACCACGCACCCCATCGTTCATCCTAGCAGAATAGAATATCTTGCATGTTAGAATAATCTATAGGTTAGCAATGGGAAAAATAAGGAATCAAATGGCAACATCTGCATAAAAAAAGCAGACCTTGTGACAATATTAGTCACATCATTTTTGAATTTGAGTGATGACCAGTAAATTCAGAAAGTCCTCCAACAGAATTCTGTATGTGCATAGAAACAAAAATCGAATTTCGAATGAAAAGTATTGCACAAATAAGAAAATTGAAAGTAGATATAATACCATAAATTGAATTTCCCTAGTTTCTCTATTATGCATACATGGGAATCGAATTTCTAAAGACTCAGGCATTGCCGAATTTGTTCTTCGTGAAACCACAAGGAGTGCTTCGGGGGGAGAGAAAGATGAAGAAAGGGGGAACTCGTCCTTGGCGTTCTGCGTCGTCGGAGACGGTGACGGTGGGAGAGAAAGAGGAGGAAAAGGGCAACTCAGTTGTCGGCGATGGTGACGGCGGGAGAGGGAAAGAGGAGGAAATGGGGGAAAGAGGTTTGTTTCAGGGGGAGAGAAAATAAGAAGAATAAGAAGAAAGGAGGGAATATGAGAAAATTAAAAAAAAAATTAAATGGGATGCCACGTGTCAACATCTTGACCATCCCCTGGAATGGACGGCCAAGATGGCATGATCGGATCCCATCCAGTCATGGCTTGATTGGGTGGGATCCCCATCCCTGCAAATGCATTTGAGTCAACCTGGTTGACTGGTTAAAGCAGGGAAGTTGGTAAAATTACAATTGGATATCAAATTTTAGTAAATTTATATTTTTACTCAAACATATAATAATAAAACATTACGGTGTATTCCAGCACTTTAAAAAATAATTGGCATTCAATATATAGATATGATAGTCTCATTTACTCACATTTAAAGCTTAATAGGTTAACCTTTAACATTTATGATATATTTAATTGTTACATGATAAATTTAAATTATATTTATTGAAAGAAATTATTTAAGCATTTATATTTATACATTTTACGAAAAAAGGTAATAAAATATGCATAATTGATTGGGGATCCTCAACTTTGTTAGATTATATAATATGATCAATCGTTAAAAAAGAAACATTGAACTATCGATTATTTAGATAGAACAGTCGATTGTTATATAAGTAACAGTTGATTATTTAATTTTTTTTTCAAAATGTCTATATAATTAAATATTACTTTACAAATAGTTATATAAATTGTATATTTAAATTCCATTTACACTTTTTTATGATACTAAAGAATATAGAATGATTTGTTGATCTAGTGACACATCTTCTAATTTTAAGTATAAGAAGGCTAATGTAACAAATTTCACTCCTATGTAAACAAAAAAAATTGTTGAAACAAATTTTGAATAATTAAAAAAAAATTGTTTCAATTGGCCACTCATTCTCGATCAATACTAAATGTTTTTATCAAAATTAAATTAATTATTGTCAATTTAAAAATCCTATTAAATTTATATGGAAAGTAATTTTAATTCCTTTAATAAGTATAATCATAACATCTGAATATTAAGGTGGGGTTACTGACAGTCATATCTATTAGCATTCCATTATAACTAACTTTCATTCAAATTTTCAAAATACTCATTAAATTGTTTTTTGTGGACAACCATAGTTGTTTATTGGCATTTTGTTGTAACTAACTTTAATTCAAAATTTTAATTTACTCATTAAATTGTTTTTTCTGTTTGTACTAATGTTGATAGGAAAGTTTGAAATTAAGACTTCAAACTACCCAATTGCTCTCACTACTAGATGACACCTAAAGGCTTACTCATTAAATTGTTTTTAATTTATAAAAAGTTAGATACTTGCTTAATTTATATTTAATTTCATATTCACACTCTTAATTAATATGGATCACTTATACAAATTTTTTTTTTTTTTTTTACAAATAAAATTTTGATCTCCCTAATCACCTAATAATTTCTTAGATAATTAACTTTCAAGATTAATAATTTTAACTTATAGAACTCTATTAGTAAAAAAATAAATTTGTTTATAATCATAAACTTATTAGAATTTAATGAGAATATTAATACGAAATATTCAATATTTAATTTATATACACAAATAACAACTTCATTAAGTCCTTGTTCGGCTTCAAGCCAATTTAAAACTAGGGCTCACAAATGGGATTGGGCCTAGTAAATCTAATTCTTTTGATCGATTTGTTATTCGATATTAAAAATTACAATTACAAGAGCCCCTGTATTCAAAGTACTTATATTATATTATATATATATATATATATATATATATATTTTAATTTTGCATCCTACCATTTTTATGACTACCTGACTCTTAAATTATCTTTTCACTCTGATTACATTCTAAACAAGTTAAAGTAAAAAATGAGAATTTAATTTAATTTAATTCCCAATTTTTAGGGGGTCCATTTGAAATCAAATTTACTAAGAATTTAATTCAATTCTTATCAATAAATTGAATTATATTCTATTATCAAAGAATCTTATGTTTGGAAAAATATTTAATCTAAAAAATACAATTTAATTTAATTTAATTTTTTGAAGTATATTTTAAAGTGATAACTTCTAATTTTAACCTACAATAATGACCTTTATTAATAAGTGAATATACTTATATACTTATGATATTTTTTACACTTTACGTTTTAAATGAGCATTTGTATAAATATTTTTATAAGGATGTCTACCTCAAAATTTAAAGTTCAGAATTTATTGTTGGTGTAATATTTTTATAAAAAAAATAAAGAGCAGAAAATCATTATAAATATTCATTTATTTAAAATTATCTACATTAATATTGCTTCTTTAGGTGTTAAGAAAGAGTAGGAAAAAAAAATAAAGAAAGAGTACAAATATACGATGAGAGCACTGCAATCTGCAGGTGCATCAGTTACGAGCAACATAAAAATAGCTATCAATCTCCATAACATGTGAGTCATGCGGCCATGAATAATTAGAGATAATGACAACAAGTGTAATAAAAAAATGAATGTAAAGATATAATAATAATTTAATACGAAATCAATTCTTAAGATTTAAAATCCTATCCATTTTGATAGTATTTGAAAATGAAATTGATTTTTCTTAAATATGAATTGAATTATACTTTTAATTAGATTCAAAACAACTTATATTAAAAAAGTATAATTCAATTCAATTGAATTTCTAATTTTTAGAGGTTCCTAACACATTCATATGGTTGCTTAATTATTTTTTTTTTGTGTGAAAATGTGGAGGGATTTCATTTTAAAATGTTGATTTTTTATTTTTTATTTTTTAGCTTATCGGGGTTATTGTAATAACGAAATTATTGGGTCACAAAGTGTAAATACCCTAGACTTACTATATTAGGTCACCTTGCCACATGTCACTGCCTTATTGGTTTAACTTATGGGTATCCATGCCCCAATAAGATTATTGGGCATTATGGAATTGTCCCAAAGTTTATCAATATCTAGCCCAAGAGAGGACTGGAATGGTCACGGTGGGAGTAATCACTCAATTATTTAAATATTTAAAATTATTAGAGTGGGATAATTTTTTTTTAAATTATTTATTTTAGTACATAAAATGATAATAGGGTTATTATTACTTATTAAATTAATAATGACAATCTAAACCATTCAAAATCTCTCAATTTAGAGAGGTTTAAAAATTGAGGTGTGAGGTGGGTTAGGAGGGAGGGATTAGGAAAGAAGTGAAATGCCTATATGTGGTTTGAGGAATGAGTTGTTATAAGATACATTTGTATTTTTATTTAAAGTAAAACATTGAAAAAGTATTTACATGGTATTTGAAATTTGACATGGACATTTGAGGATGAAGCAAGAATCTTCAGTTTAGATTAAATTGGATCTCAATCTGCTAATTAGTTAGGCTAGGTCAAACTTGAGCCTATGCTTGTGTGTATAGACTTAGCCCAAATTCAAGCTCATCTTGAATTTAACCTAAGCCTATAGATAAAATTTAAGCTTAGCTCATTGTCATTATTCATTATTTTTAAGTAAACCAAAAAAACTACAACTTAAATAATGATAATATTATGAAATTTTTTTGTTGAATATATACTTTTCAACTTAGTGATATCAAAATAGCTTTTAATAATTAAAATATAAGTTTAAAAATACAAATCATTAATATATCAAGTATATTAAGATCTCACTTTAAAGTACATCTTACTCCACACACTAATAACTAAAATAAAGCCTACATGTCCAGGTACATCTGTTAATCCCATATGCTTACATGTTAATAGACAGCTTGCTCTAGAAAATTAATTAAAGATCTTACAAAATTAATTATAAATAAATAAATATAATTTTATTAAAAACTATAAGTGATATTGTCATACCCACCTCCTAGGGTGCCCAAAAATTGGAAAAGTCACAAAAAGGGTGGACGTGCACCGAGAGAGTTGTAGAATGATTTGACCTAAAATGAGTTAATCATCGAGCTACAAATAATCATGGGTAGTTTCCACATAAACAATATTGGTCACAGTGCTCTATTGCTTAGATCAATCGATCTGCCTAGGGGGACCGGTTGATTGACCATGTGTGATGTTGTCTATAAATGCTGGTTAATCAGTTGAATTTCAGGGGAGAAGATGAGGTGTCGTGTATAGGAGAAATTGGCGTGGGTAAGTTGGGGGTGTTACAATATGGGTTCCAATACCATCATAAATGGCGGGAATGCTTTTGGAGCTTCCTTTCACCTAGATAGGTGTCAGATTTGTACCCTGTAACCCTGAGTATGTGATTTTTAAGGATTTGATCCCAACACCTTAACCTCCCCAAGATTTTTGGATTTGAATTGTTTTGGGGTAATTCCGAGGCTAATGAAATGTTTTGGTGCTGCCCAAAGAGGGTACAGACCTTCTTGGAAGGATTTGACATTTTAAGCAAAGACTTAAAGACACTGCTCAATAGGAAAGGATTCAACATAGGTTGAGATCTTTTGAGGCGAGAACTCCCTGACTCAAAAATTTTATTAATTAGTTATGAACAATATACATCAGTTGTTAGGTATATTTTGAGGTGAGGGCGGCAGAAGGGGACTTTTGTAAATTTTTTTTTCATTTTTTTAATATATTTTTTAATGTTTTTGAATTTTTTTTAAATGTTTTTATATTTTTATGTACTATTTACTCATAATTTATTTGTTACTATTCATGCATAAGTAAAAAATTCAAAAAAAATATTTTAAAAAATTTTCAAAAAAATATATGACATAGTAAATACTTAATTAATATTAAAAAAAATTAAGACAAAAAATACAAAACATAACAAATCGGTACTGTCAAAATTGGGGTAGCATGGGAAGGGGGTAGGGGAAGGAGATGTAGGATAGAAATCCCCATATTTTGAACGTGTAATTAGAAAAAACCCTAAACCTATGTGTGGTTTCCCGAAATCCAGACAATCATTATGTGATATGAAATCTATGCTAGTGTATGATTTGGAATGATTCATAAAAGTCTAGGGTTTACCTCAAATAAAACCAAAGAGTTGGTTAGGGAAAAAAAAAAGTTAAAATAGGTGGTTGGTATGGAACTTGCCAGTTTATGAATATGTATGAGGAATAAGAAAGGAACTTAATTTGACAAGAATAACACGGAGGGTAGACATTTAAATGAAATTAAATAAAATTTCCTTAAACTAGGATCGTACAATGTGAGATATATAGCTTTACTCAGTGATCATTGACATAATTTGAGCATTTGTGTAAAGGGCTTGAAATTCTCAACTGTTTATGTGTACGTTTATTATACCTTCAGATTAGATAGAAATGTTTTGACTTGGAAACTAAGGGTTGAAGACATACAAAGCAAGGAATTAGCTAGTTATAGGACTTGTAATGTGATAGTCTCACTACAAAGAAAAGACCATTTTGATGTAGAATTTAGAGGCGGAAAATAATCCTGAACATTGGAATTTTTTTTTTAAATCGAATCAAGTGAAAAAAAATATGGTGGGAAAAAAATTGAGGCAGAATTTTTCCTCCGCAACAATTTCTGCCTTAGATGGCACCTCTAATGAGATAAATTCTCCCAAAGGATAATTCAAATTTTTTTTAATTTATCCTTGGAATTATAGGCGGATTTTGAGGCGGATTCTATCCACATCGAAATATTTAGGAATTACAAGCAGAGTATGAGGCGGATTTCAACCGCCTTTAAATTTTTAAATATTAAAGTTGGAATTAGATACGAATATTTTGGCCTCATATCGAAATATTATATTACCATATCTAAAATCCCTAAGTGCCCCATTTTCCCCAAAACCCCTCTCCCTTTGCCATTAAAGAACCTCTGCCCACTTCCGTTGCCACTAGTGAGTGCTTGCCACTAACATCACCAAAGCCACTACAGTCTCGATTGCTACCCATGCCGCACACCAGCGTCATCGTTCCCTATAGTCTTGGCCACCATTAGAGCTTGCAAACACGATTGTTGAGGCTTTTATCAGGTAAAAATCCTCTGTTGTAGTGACAACTTGTCCAGGTTAGGGTTCTCTCCTTTACGCCTCATCTTCTCTCCCTATCATTCACCTCATTTTAGATGCACTTACTTATTTGATAAAATGACTCGGAAAATTCTAATGGAAAAAAAAGAAGATAAAGATATTGGAAATGACTAAAAATAGGATCAACTAGCTAGTGGATAAATAGGTATTAAACAAAGAGTAGGCTTTGTTTTCAAGATTATTGTTAATTTGTTATTGCTCTGTAATTTTGTTGTGGGGATAGTGTTATACTTGGTGTGTAATTTGAATTGTTAACCAATTGCTATAGCTATTAGGGAAGGCAAGTGATTGGGTTATAAGTGAAGGGTCTCTTCTTATACTAAAAGATCAATACAATTTACATTTATACATAGGTAATTATATAGAAGCACAAGGAGATGATGACATAGGGTCCACTTTCATTTCCTTGTCCTTTAGTACTTTCTCAAAATGTCTTGTTATTAGCGTTGCTATAAGTTGGTGGGTCTCCCCTTTGCCTATTTGTTTTGTGTTGTGCCATTTTTTGTTTCTTTTTAGTTTCGTATAGGATATGATTTCTAGAGTGATAGTCCTTATGTTGTTACCCAATTTTTCTTCATTCTATTATAGTACCTTGTGCAAGAAAAGGCATGTATTGTTGGTCTTCATCTATCCATAAGCACCTTAAAGTAGTTAAATCAAGAGAAATATCTTCATCAATCTCTCTTGGGATTAGCATACGATGATGTTATGGTTAATTAGGATAAGATGACTTATTGTTATTTATCATGAAAAATGCGTCCTCTAATTCTTACCTCTTAATCAGGAACATATATGTGTGTGTGTGTGTGTAAAATGGGTTTAAAATGGAAAACTAGTAAAAGAGGTTTTCATTATAATTTGGTTCTCCTAAGTTTAAAGCTGAAAAATTAAAAGTAAAAACTTGGTGGTAGAAAGAGATTGCAAATTAAATGGCATGGACTTCAAGAGAGTGGGTTGCCATCTCTAAACCTTTCACTTTCACCTATTCGGTAATCTTCTCTAGTTGCTTTTAGTGCCCTCAATAATGGTATAAAGAATCCACTAGAGAAATGAATGAACTAAAAATAAGGGCTGAGTTGAGAGGGTGACAAGCTATACTAAATTATAGGCAAGCTAGCTGTTTGCAACTTCATGTGTGAAAATTGCATGGAAATTTATATAGAAGCCTTAAGCAATAGGATAAGCTACGTTCCTTGATCATCCAGACTTATACTAAGTCAAGCATAGACAGATAAGATAAACCCTTCATTGTTTCCTCACCATTTTAATTTCTTCTTCCCTCATAAACCATGAAAATGACTTCCCCAACAAATCCCATTACTTAACACATTAATTATTTTGATTTTTAAATGTAACAACAAGTATCTATAATATTATGTTTTAGTATTTATGTAGTGTACATACTTGAAGAACCATTGATTTTTAAATTGTTTGGTTGGGGTAGCTAGTTGAAATTTTGATAATTAGGAATTAGGGAACTAGTCATGGCAGTGATTTGAAATCAATTTTTTTCTTAGTGACAAAGAATAAAGTTTAGCAAATAGCGATCTCACCAACCACATCGTTGAAATCAAAGACTAAAATAAAGAAGGTCAAGGTTAGTAAGTATACTACATATACTACTATTTGGGTGTTGGTACGACGATATTATATTTAGCTTCTGTTCTCTACAGTTATCCAAACTCAAATACTTGTAGCATTTAAAGACTTAGGTTTCCTTCTCTGGTGCTTCAAAGCTATAGTACATTAGTCGCACTGATTTATTAGAATTCAAGGTAGAGGAATAGTATAATAATTCAAATTTTCCATTATGTCTCATGCCTTTTTATTCCTCTAACCAAATTTTCCAAGTTGTAGTTAGGAT